>BQNB010004080.1:0-110134 GCA_026074375.1 Tanacetum coccineum | reverse complement strand
TCCTTAGGTTAGAGTAGAAACAGATCTTCAATACATACATCACATATACACATCTTTCACATACTACTCTTATAGCTTTAAGGTTTTGAAAACCCTAGTACTGTCAGAGTACTCGTATTATTCTCTTAATAATATTAAAGCTTTTTGGTTATTCACTATTTTCATTTCATTTCATTATTATCTTCTTGATCACTAAAGGTTAGATTTCGCATAGCCTTTGGTGAAACTCATTAACAAAGTTTCTCTCATTGTTACCTTGTGTTTATCCAAGATAATAATAACCTTATAACCTAAGGCACAAGATCCAAGTTTGGGAACAACAAAAAGACGGTATGGAATCCGATTAGTGAAATGAAAATCAACACATCTCCGCATGAGGAGAGGGTCATATATATAGTGCTTGGCTTTTGGTTAGGCTTAAGGCCTTATACATAGATGATATTAGCTTAATGTCCAAGCTTGTATACCCGTCTAGTCTATTACATAACATTACAATATTAAGATCGACACTAACTTAGATGACCAAATATATTCTTGTTTGACTTTAATAATTCTAAGGCTAACACTAGTGACGCCGTCAAAGCCCAAATCTTATATATACAAACCCTTTATTTTTATAATTCCTGTGTGAAACTTTGGAGAGCTATAGTGCAGTTATTATAGATGATTTTTAGGGCTTTTTAATCCCCTTATACTTATATACTCACATGTTGGTTTGAAGATAAGTCATTCAATCTTGAATCATTCAAATATGTCTATGTGTTTGATGATTAATTGCTTTTCTTTTCTTCTTGTTAACATGTTAGGCTAAATTTATATGTGTTTGCTTATGTGCACGTTACGCATTAGAAATCTAGCTGCAATTTATTTGTGTGCGAAGACTTCTAGTAAAACATGGTTAGAACTAAATGAAACCCTCACGTTTAGGAATATAGCTAATTAAGTATTTAATGCACGTAATTTAACTATTGGGTGGGAACAACGTTATCAGGAGCTGTCTGCTTAGGGATCATGTAACACCCCCAAATAGGGTCGCAGCGGAATAAGGGTCTGAGAGTGTTACTTCATAGATCAATAGCACAAGATGAGAGAACGACCTCTAAATAAGTCATTTAAAAATGATACATTGGATTTACTAAAATTGTTTGTTACAAAAGCTCAAAGCTTAACTTGTTCATCCTTGAAAATGTAAAGATTTTAATACATAACAAATATATCCCAAATGTAATGCACACAAATCTTTATGCAATATGACTTCCAAAATGACGACACCCAATGTATCCTTGCCCTGGTACCTTATTGAACTGAGAAAAACATGCTTTAAAACGTCAACATAAAGTTGGTGAATTCACAGGTTTAAGTAATGTATAAAGTAGGACCACAAGATTTTAAAGTGTAAGACATGTAACACATACAATATCTCAAAATATAATTACAAAATGCACTAAGCTCATGATACTGAAGCTACAACATGTATGTACTTGCAATTTAATGCCAATAATGTGCCCGTGTAGATGTTCAACCCGTAACATCCAAATCCGACATGGTATAGCTCCCGTTAGTTAGGTAGACCGCCAAAAACTAGGTGAGCGCTACTCACCCGAAACATGAATGTCAATCCCAATAGATCTATTTCATAACATTCGCGCTTACTAAATACCAGTAATAAAAAAAAAAAAAAAAAAAAAAAAAAATAACAGTTTCATGAAACATGGGCATAGTGGGTTATAACTACTTAGGCAAAATCGTAATTTGTTTAAAGTGTACTTGCGTCCATATGTAAAACAATGCATGTTTCTCACCCCGAGAATTGTAAATCATTGGAATCATATAAAAATGGGCTATGAACTCCACCTCAAGTGAAATGAATTGATTAAGAAATCGAAGTAAGTGTAACGTCTCGCAACTCCGTTTTTGTACGATTTCGTTCGTTTTCACATGTTTTTGTCCGTTTTCGCAGGGTTTCGTACATTTTCGCCCGTTTTCAACTGTTTTCTTCCATTTTCGCACATTTATAAAAGCCAAAACAATATTTAAATTGTACTTGTTAAATAAATGTTTTAAGTATTTGTATCAGTAAAGAAAAATATTCTTGTTGTCCCACAATTGATTATTTGTTAATAATATTTGATTTAATATTTTCATTGTTTATATAACGATATTATATAAATAGTTTAATTGTTTTATAAAGTAATATTTATAAAGTTAAAAAAGTATATAAATATTATATAAATGATATGACATTATTTCTTAAGGTTTTTATAGCTCAAACGGACCCGAAAACACTCGTAAACCACTTTTTCAATTTCTATCAGATTGTTATATGTTTATAAAAATACAAAAAATTGTTTGTAAAAATTAATTAGCTTTTATAATTTCTATTTATCTGAAATCTTTAAAAACTCATAACTCACTCATTTTAACTCCATTTCGCTTGTTCTTTATATGTATGGAATCGTGACGAGATAAACTATGCAAAAAAATACTCACAGATTTTATAAAAATCTGTGTCGAAACAATAAGTTCAAAACAGTTTATAAAATCATTTTTATAACTTTAATCTTCCGAAAATCGTATCTCCTTCGTTATAACTCCGTTTTTTAAGTTCCTTATATGTACGGTTTTCTATTGAGTTGATCTATCATCATAAAATATATGTATATTTTTATCAGATCCGAAACAATACCAGTTTTTATAAAAATACTTTTATATATTTAATTATCGTAATCTCGTAAAATTCATAACTTCTTCGTTATAGCTTCGTTTTTCGAGTTCTTTATATGCTTGAAATCCTCATAACATGTACTATTTAAATCAGTAGGGTTTATATTTTATAAAAATTCAAAACTTAACAGAATAATTAAAATAGTCCGTATATATTTATAATTTACAAACTAGTTTTATAAATTATTACTTGATTAGATTTATACAAGTCCTCTAATTTAATTAGTACCACATGTCTTGAATATTTTTGGTCCTCAAGTATATATCCATCATTCTTGTCCAAATAACATGTCCACACAATTATTTGTGTATAAACTTTAATAATAAACTTTTAACAAATAATTTATAAACTAAATCTATAAATTAACTAACACTTATATAAAGTATTTTTCTTGTGTTCTATCATATTTTTAACATCATTTCATCATATGAATAAATATATATTAATCATGTAACATCACATTTAATTTTAAAACCTCATAAAACAAACCCTACGTGGGATTAACAATATAACATATATAATATAAATATAGAGAAAAGAAATGATATAACAAAGATTAGGGATTTATAAAAGACCTTGTGAATTGAAATGAAGAGTAAGCCTTAATCAAAAACCATATGTAGAAAACCATAACTTCTTGAAAACCCTAGTTTTACTTCTTCTTGTAACCCTTGTATAATCAACACCCAAGCTTCCAAATTACCTTGCTACACCTTAGAATATTTACTATAATGACCTTGTATACTTGTAATGCTTTTTAGAATAAAATTTGGAAACCCTAGAAAACTTAGTTAGAACGGAGCTTTTAATGGAGGAAGAAGAGAGAGTTTTGAAAGTTAACCTGCAAATGAAAGAGTGTTATAACTACCTAAGACCTTCTACTTATAGTCAAATGTATTATGGAAACAGCCTTAATCAAACCATGTCTTAGGAGTGGTATTAAACAAGTAGTAAGGGTGTTTTCTCCTCCGCTCTAAGGAGGGAATGGTCCAAGAAGGGGAGGGTACAAGTGATGTGGCAATTTATAGAGAAATAGGATTAAGGTTCATGTGGTGGTTTATAACTAATGTGATGTGATACTAGTGGAGAGTTTATGTTGGGAATAAATCTTCACAAGATTAGTTCAAGAACTTAATATTGCTCATGATATAACTAACAGTACTAACTGAGTTAGTACTGGCAGAAGAAAAGTAAGTACTACTAATACTGAACTTAATACTGCCAGAGAAGATTAATACCACTAAAGGAATCAGAGAAGCCAAAGATAAGGAATTGACAGAAGCTAAGGATTTACTTGGATATGAAGATTAGTCAGAGATAATTATCGAATAGATTATGATCAGCAATATCTAATAAGTTTATGTTATCTTTAGTAATTGTTGAAAGCGCGACTAGGACTCCTTAGTCTAGAAAGGAGGCTCTAGGGCATTAGTTAAAAAAGTTTTCATAGTTGTCAAGTCGATTTAGAAAAGCTTCAAGGTTGTAAACCCTAGTACTAGTGAAGAGTACTCGTATTATTGATCTAATAATATTGGAGTGTTTGGTTATATTCATTGTTCATTCTACTGCATCACAGTTTACTGTTTTATTCATAATACTTCTAGATATTAAGGTGTAGATTCCGCATACACTTTAGTATACATACAAAGTTTCTACAACAAGTTATTTTGGATTTATCCAAGGTAATTTAACCTTAGACAAGCTAAGGAATCGATCAAGGATTGGGATCAACAAGTGGTATCAGAGCCTTTGCTTTGAGAAACTTTGATCTAGAAGTCATGGAATTTGAATCTGCACATAGTAATACTACTGCTAAGCTACCCATACTCAAACTAGGTGAGTATGAGATGTGGGTGATAAGAATTAAGCAGTACTTCCAGGTACAAGACTATGCTCTATGAGAGGTCATAGAGAATGGTAACTCATGGGTATCTGTACTACAAACAACACAAGAGAAGGTACTAACAGTTACAAAGATGTCAGTACCTGTAACTGCTAAAGAAAAGACCAACAAGAAGAATGATGTGAAGGCTAGAAGCTTGCTACTCATGGCTCTTCCCAATGAACATCAACTTACATTCAGTCAGTACACTGATGCTAAAACAATGTTTGCTGCTATCAAAACACGATTTGGAGGTAATGAAGCCACTAAGAAAACACAGAAGACACTTTTGAAGCAACAATATGAAAATTTTAGTGCATCAAGCACATAGTCTCTTGACTCTATCTTTAACAGGCTCCAGAAGATTGTTAGTTAGGCTTTTATTTATTGAATTTTGGGTGTGGTCATCGCTCAAGAAGACTTAAATTCAAAATTTTTGAACAGCTTGCCTCCTGAGTGGAATACTCATGTTGTAGTCTGGATGAATAAGGCTGAAATTGAAACAATGAGCATCGATGATTTGTACAACAACTTCAAGATTGTTGAACAAAGTGTAAAGAAATCTGTTGGTGCAAGTAGTGGTGCTCAAAACTTGGCCTTTATGACTGCTCCAAGCACTAGCAGTACTAATGATGTTAATACTGCTAAACCTGCATATGAAGTTAGTACTGTTAGCCCTAATGTTAACACTGCTAGTCCTCAAGTTAGTACTGCTAGCTTCAGTGATAATGTTGTGTATGCTTTCATGGTTGAGAATCCCAATGGTTCTAATCTCCTACAGCAAGACTTAGAGCAAATTCATGAAGATGATCTGGAAGCAATGGATTTGAAGTGGCAGCTCTCTCTGCTAAGTATGAGGGCAAAGAGGTACTATCAGAGGACATGCAAGAAAATTTTCATTAATGCTAATGATACTGCTGGGTATGATAAATCCAAGGTAGAGTGTTTCAACTGTCACAAGATGGGACACTTTTCCAGGGAGTGTAGAGCACCAAGGAACAAAGAGGGTCAGTCAAAATTCAAGACAACACTAGAAGCAAGGAAACAATGAAGACACATATACAAGAAATTTGGCTATAGATGGTGTAGTTTTGACTGAGTGAACATGCAGAAGAACAGGTATCAGACAACATGCTCTAATGCGCATTCAACCTCTGAGGTATACAATGATAAAACTTGCTCTAAAACTTGTCTGAAAAACTATGAAACTCTTAAGAAACAGTGTGATATTTATTTTAAGCTTATCAAGCTGAATTAATAGCATCTACTTATAAAAGAGGTTTAGCAACTGTAAAAGAACAACTTATCACATATAGAAAGAATGAGGTTCTTTTTAGTAAAGAAGTTGCAGTTCTTAAAAGAGAAGTAGCTTGCAAAGATTATGAAATAAAATGTACTTAAAGTGAGTTTGAAAAAGTTACGCAAGAAAAAAAAGGCATTGAATTTTAAAATTGGAGATAATTTGATAAAGCCCTCAGACATAGACAAGTTTGTTAAGGATCATATAACTGACAAAAGTAAAAAGGGTTTGGGATATAGTGAAGTTCCTCCACCCCATCCTTTAATCTATAATAGACCTAAAAAGCTTGATCTGTCTTATTTTGGTCTTGATTAATTCAAAGAGCCTGAATTTAAAGGTTATGGTTCTGAGAATAGTAAGCAAGAGTCTAATGTTGTTTGTGATAAAAAAATCAGATGATTCTAAGGAAAATTCTGATGACTCTTTAGTAAAAAAGGGAAAAAAAAACATTATCAAAAGACACAAGTAGCTTTGTTGAGTCTTCACTTAATGTTGATAAAGAAACTATTTTTCCTGTTGATAAAAAGGTAGAGTTTATCAAACCTAAAAATCATGAAAAACCAGTTAAAAAGTTAGTTAGGTATGCAAAGATGTATAGATCACAAACTCCTAGGGGGAATCAAAGAAATTGGAATGGACAGAAGTCCAATCAACTAGGAATAATTTTGTTTATGATAACAAAGGCTTGCTTTAATTGTGAGTGAGTTTTGATCATGGGCAGAACTCATCTGTAAATACCATCAAAGAAAGTGATGGTATATAGAATACTTAATCAGAAGAACTACAACTATACTACCAATATGACTCACCCTAATGCTTAAAAGAACATAGTTCCAAGAGCAATTTTAATGAAAACTGGCCTAAAACCATTTAATACTGCCAGGGCAGTTAATACTGCTCATCACAAATCTATAGTTTTTAGTGCTAAACCAGTGTCACGTTTTTTAAAAATAGCACAATCAACTATAAAAAGACCCTTTCAATCAAAAATACTATTATCTAAAAAAAGGTTTACCCAAAAAGTTAATACTGCCAAGGCACAAGCAGGTAATACTGCTAGGCCTAAAGCAGCACACTTGCAGCCAAATCTGCTATTGTTAATGGCTGATTAGGGTTAATCAGGCAACATGCTGAAAAGGCCTCACATGTTGGGCTTGGATACCCACCAAACCTGATAGTGCATCAACATCTTGAAGAAACATAATCCATATGATGCACAGCATATCCAATTCAGTGGATGCTTGGGTCCCTAAAGGAATCTAATTTCCTTATTTTTATGTGCAGGGCAAGCCACAATAGGATGACACGGGATTTGTTGATAGTAGATGCTCAAGGCACATAAATGGGAACATAGCTTATCTCTCAGATTTTAAGGAATTTGATGGAGGTTATGTTACATTTAGGGGAGGAGCACATGGTGGTAGAATTTCTTGTAAAGGAACACTTAAAACTGATAGTCTTAATTTTGAAGATGTATACTTTGTCAATGAGTTAAAATTCAATCTTTTTAGTGTCTCATAAATGTGTGACAAAAAGAACTATGTCCTTTTTACTATCACTGAATGTCTTGTCTTATCTCCTAATTTTAAGTTGCCTGTTGAAACTCGGATACTTCTTAAAATTCCTAGAAAAGACAATATGTATAGTTTTGATATGAAGAACATCGTTCCTAAAGAGAGTTTAACTTGTCTTGTTGCAAAGGCTACATCAGATGAATCAATGCTCTGGCATAGGAGGCTTGGTCATATTAATTTTAAGAACATAAATAAGCTTGTTAAGGATAATCTTGTAAGAGGATTGCCTACAAAACGTTTTGAAAATGACCAAACCTATGTTGCTTGTCTTAAAGTGAAGCAACATAAAGCTTCTTGTAAGTCCAAAGTTCTAAATCCAATTACTAAGCCTTTGTTTATGCTTTATATGGATCTTTTTGGTCCAACCTTTGTGAGTAGTTTAATGCATAAGAATTATGCTAGTAGTGCACTGCGATGATTATAGGCAGGTTTACATTATGTTTCTTTTTAACAACTAATGATGTAAACCAGGAGGATTCTCAAAAACTTTATCAAAGTAAAAGAACACCCTAGGGATACGAATGAAAATAATCAGGAGTGATAATGGCACATAGTTAAGCAAAAAAGTTAATGGATATTTTTGCAAGAGAAAGGTATTATATAGAAATATAGTGTAGCTAGGACTCTCAGCATAATTGTGTAGCTGAAAGAATAGGAATAGGACACTAAGTTGAGGCTGCAAGAACCATGTTGTTGAAACTATAGTTACCTACCTAATTTGGGTTGAATGCAAGTAGTACTGCTTGCTAAGTACAAGAATAGGGTCATAGTATCAAGCCTATATCATGACACCTATGACTTTTAAAGGTTTTAAAACCAGCTTTATGAGACCATTTGGATGTCATGTTACCATTCTTAATACTTTAGACAATTTAGGCAAGTTTGATGGCAAAAGTGATGAAGGTTTCTTTGCTGGATATTCCTTGAGTAGTAAAGCTTTTAGGGTATACAACATAAGAACCAAGAGGGTAGAAGAAAACTTGCATATTGGGTTTTTAGAGAATAAGCCTATGATAGAAGGGAATGGTCTAAAGTGGCTATTTGATATTGATTCTCTAACTCAATCTATAAATTATGTACCAGTAGCTGCAGGTACAATCTTAAATGAATCTACAGGTACACAAGGAGAATTAAATGCAAGTACATCTACTCAGAAAGAAGAAATCAGCCAAGGTTGCATTGTAATGCCAATTTGGAAAGATGCTTCATACTTTGATTTACCTTCTAAGGATGTTGGAAATGGTGAACCAAAATCTGTTGTTGATGATCAAAAGCAGGATGAAGATGGTCCACATAATAAGAGTGATGAAAAAGATAAGTCTGAAGATGATAGCAGTCCTAAAGAAGTTAATGCTACTAGACAACATGTTAATACTGCTAGTCGTAATGTAATACTAGTAGTTTTAAACTTAATATTGTTGATCCATCAGTGAATACGGCTAGCTCATATGAACTAGATAGCCCTAAAGACATGTTCAAATTGGGAGCTAGTCATACACTTGAGACCACTCATGTTGAGTTCTTCAGTGATGAAGATGAACCAAAAGTTGATTTGGGGAACATCACTAATTCCTATACAGTTCCAACCACTCCTAATACAAGAATCCATAAAGATCACCCAATTAAAAATGGTGACTATGCTGAAGCAACTCAAGATAGGAAGTCAACAACTAGAGGTTGTCAGTTTTTAGGAAACAGGTTGATATCTTGGCAATGCAAGAAGCAAACTGTGGTTGCCACCTCCACAACTGAAGCTGAATATGTGGCTGCTGCTAGTTGTTGTAGACAATTACTCTGGATTCAAAACCAATTGCTAGACTAATTGGGGGGGTGGTTCATTTTTTAAAGAACGGGATTCGATCCCGTTCTTGTTTTGACTCGTTTTTAGTCTTAATCAACTCCGTTTTCGATCTAGTTTTTTTTAAACTTCCTTTTTAGTCAACTAGGACCCATTAAAAGTTAAAAAATCATTTAGGGATTAAAATTGAATAATTTAGGTTTTTAGGTCGCGTTTTTACGTCACTGTTTTAGGGTTTAAGTTAAATTGCTTTCGTTTTAGGTTTACTTTTGCTCGATTTTGCATTTTTACTTGTAGTAATAGAAAGCCAATCATAATCTAGTCATATTCAAACATCGATTATCAATTCGCCATTCGATTTTCAATTGCACACCTCGTTGGGACATAACGACCCGGGAAATCAAACTTCCGGATATATATTGATTCTATTTGTGAATTTTGACTTTTTTTTGCCTTGGTCAAGGGCAATTGGTTGGGATTTGCATTGTGTTATATTATATATATACTATCAAACGAATCAGTCCCCAAAGGAATCTAATTTCCTTATTTTTATGTGCAGGGCAAGCCACAACAGGATGACACAGGATTTGTTGACAGTGGATGCTCAAGGCACATGACTAGGAACATAGCTTATCTCTTAGATTTTAAGGAATTTGATGGAGGTTAAGTTACATTTGGGGGAGGAGCACATGGTGGTAGAATTTCTAAGAAAAAGGTATTAAAAGGGAATAGAGTGTAGCCAGAACTCCTCAGCAAAATGGTGTGGCTTAGAGGAGGAATAGGACATTAATTGAATGTTGAGCAAATTCTTACCCCTTGAAGCATTGTTTGAGGAGAGGCTACTTATTTCAATATACAGTCAAAGCATGAATGGAAGGATACGTAATATTAAAAGTGTGTTAAAAAGAATCAAAAACATATAGGCATGTCAAAAGAGGTCGGGACACCAAGATACCTCAGTCTAGTGGTCCCCCTGTAAAGGTTGGTGATGAGGCTGTCCATAAAGAGTTGGGTGACAGAATGGAAAGGGCTGTCACTACTGCTTCTAGCTTAGAAGCAGAGTAGGATAGTTGTAACATCAATAAGACCCAATCCATGGCAACACTTAATGGATCAAGTCCTTAGGGAATTGGTTCAGGTAGTGGTCCCAGGTGCCAAGATACTATATTAGGGGGTGTAGATGCTCAAACTGGGTATGAGACTACATCTAAATAGTCCAGTGATCCACCTCTCTCAAGAGGTTACACACTTGGAAGTAGGGAGGACAGTATGAAACTATTATAATTGATGGCAAAGTGTATAAAGTCTGTGTGAAATAGTAAGGAAAAGAAAAGAGAGAAGTTGTGAGTTGCAAAACAGAAAGAGAGATGTGGGAATAAAAACATAAAAGAGTGATTTTGTGAGCAAAAAGAATTGAGAGATATTGTGAGCATAAAAACAGAAAGAGAGCTTATGAGAAGAACTAATTGGTGATAGAAGTCCTTTTTGGAATGAAATTAAAGATTAATGCTGGTAGCTTAAACTTACTGTTGTTAGCCTTTGGTTAATACTGGTAATATAACTTAATGTTGCTAAGCATAAAATTTCTACTGTTGGTATATCTTAGTGCTGCTAAGCTTATGTTGATGCTGTTGAGTTACTGCTATCAGTTTAAGTTAATGCTGTTAGGCATTATTTAGTGCTGCCAGTTCAAGTTCCTACTGCTGAGGGTGATTTTATAAATACTTTGATTCAGGGTTTCATTTGATTCTTTATTCGATTTCAATCATTCAAACACTCTCTAAACGTAAACCCTAACTCAATTTCATCTTTAATCATCTAATCACAAAACAATGTCAACCTTAACTTTTGCTGAAACCCACAACATGATCGCATTCTTGGAAAAATCTGCTGAAAGTGATGGGTTTCATGAAATTATCAATTTTCTTAATGCTAACCAAATTCATTATGCTTTAACTGTCAATCCTACCATCTACACATCTTGCATTAAACAGTTTTGGGCAATAGCAAAGGAAAACACTGTCAATGGTGAATGTCAGTTACAAGCCCTAGTTGATAACAAGAGGGTGATCATCATGGTGTCAAGCATTAGAAGTGATCTTCACTTAGAAGATGCTGGTGGTATTGATTGTTTGCCGATTGCTACTATCTTTGAAGAGCTGGCAAGGATGGGGTATGAAAAACCTTCTCAAAGGCTTACATTTTATAAAGTTTTCTTTTCTCCACAATGGAAGTTCTTAATTCATACTATTACATAATGCCTTAGTGCTAAGTCCTTTTCAAAAGGGACACTTTTCCCCACAGTGGAAGTTCTTCATTCATACCATACTCCACTGCTTGAGTCCTAAGAAGACTGCTTGGGAGCAGTTTAGTAGCAACATAGCTACTGCTATCATATGCCTGGCAACAAACAGGACTTTTAACTTTTCAAAATTCATTTTTGATGCCATGGTAAAGAATTTGGATAGCACACACAAGTTTTTGATGTATCCTCGATTCATCCAAATCTTTTTGAACAAACACCAAAGACTTCTTTTCCCCCATACAAGAACCTATCCTACTCCTTCCCTTACACACAAACTGTTCAGCAACATGAAGAGAGTCTCCAAGGGATTTTCTGGGGTGATTACTCCATTGTTTGACACAATGCTAGTTCAGCATCAGGGTGAAGAACCATCTATCCAAACCACTCTTGAGACATCCCCTTCCAAAATAACATCTTCACCATCCTTATCATCCCATCATCAACACTCACAACCCATCACACCTACTAAGGAGGCTGCTCCAATGCCCCATGAATCACCTCTCCATAATGTTCACTCACTTGGACGTGATGAGGACAGTATGCAACAACATGAATTGATGGATTTGGTTACTAAGTTGACAAATAGAATTAGAGTTTTGGAGAAGGACTTACAGCAGACAAAGAAGACTTATAGTACTGCTCTTACAAGACTCATCTTAAGAGTGAAAAAGTTGGAGAAAAATGTCAAGATAGGTAAATCTAGGAGAAGGGCTAGGATTGTTATTTTGAGGATGAATATGCTGCCAGAAGATTCTTCCAAAGCAGGGGAGGTAGATCTTGAATGATCATGATCCCACAATCTCATTGGTACACCTCAGCAAGAATGGGGAATATGATTTTGATGCTACTGCAGTATACTGTTACCCACTGCTGGGCTGGACGATTATACTACAAATATAGCAGTTAGTATTGCTGATGCAGCAGTTACCACTGCTAGTGCTTCCATTAGTACTGTTATCCCTCTAAGAGTTTCTACTGCTGAAGGCATTAGTGGTGCTGAAACACTAGTCTATATTAGGAGAAGAGCATCAAAAGCAAAGGATAAAAAAAAAGCCATTATGCAAGAATCTGAGCCACCAAGAAATTAGAAAAGGGTTCAAGTTCAAATGAGCATTGATGAAGAATTAGCTAAGAAGGTGTTTGAGGAAGAACAAGCTAGCTTCAATGGTGAACAAGAAGCTAGATTTAAGGCAGAACAAGAACAAGAAAGGATTGACTTTGAAACAGCCTTGGAATTGCAAAAGCAGTTAGATGAAAGAGAAGAAGTTACAGCTAAAGAAGCTCATGATATTGATTGGAGTGATCCTTCTGTGTTAAGATACCAGGTCTTCAGAATAGACCTGACTTCTGTGAGCTGAGTCAGGAAGAACATGTGTATGTATCTGAAGAATCAAGGTGGATACAAGATGAGTCACTTTAAGGGAATAACTTATGAAGAAATAAGACCTATATTTGAAAGGGTATGGGACCAAATTCATTCCTTTGTACCTATGGATTCTGAAAAGGAAAAAGGTAGTGAAAAGAAAACTAGAGGAAGAAGAAAGAAATCACTTGCTAGGAAAAGATCAAAAGAAACTCTTAGTGAAGAAAGTGTTAAGAACAGAAGTTAGAGATGATATTGAGGAAAGAAGAACTTCGGGTTTCTTTAACTTGTTCAGAAGAATAAGTTCTTAAGTTGAATCATTAGCAACAAAGTATCCAATAGTTGACTAGGAGACACAGATTTTAGCAAATGATCAATACTATTATCAAATCAAAAGAGCAGATGGAAGTGTTAAACATTATAAGATATTTAGTGCAATGCTTTATGATTTTGATAGGCAAGATGTGCTGGAATTGTATAGATTGGTTAAGGATAGATTTTAGACAGCAAGTCCAGAAGGTTATGACTTATTGCTTTGGGGAGATCTGAAGACATTGCTTGAACCAAATGAAGAAGATGAAATATGAAGAAATCAACAAGACTGGAATCTGATAAACTAGAAGTTACATAATTTTTGTGGAGTTCATGTGCTTTTAATGGATACTAGTTTAGTGATTCACATGATGGTTGAAAAAAAGTATCCTCTATCACAAGATACTCTGTCAAAAATGTTAAGTTGAAGGAT
This sequence comes from Tanacetum coccineum, assembly GCA_026074375.1. Classification (NCBI taxonomy): domain Eukaryota; kingdom Viridiplantae; phylum Streptophyta; class Magnoliopsida; order Asterales; family Asteraceae; genus Tanacetum; species Tanacetum coccineum. The sequence continues at coordinate 96,442 of BQNB010004080.1, read as the reverse complement.
TGAAGTAGATCATCAAAGTGAAATGGGTTATGAGCTCATCAGGTTTATCAAGTCACAAGTACTGCAGTAGAAGAGTGTTTGGAAGCATCCTCAGCAGACCAGACTAGAAGATTTGATTCAGAAGAAACTTAAGATTTAAAGGTAAATCACAAGTTTAGGGGAGGATTGTTAGGAATAAATTTTCACAAGATTAGTTCAAGAACTTAGTACTGCTCAGCATATAAATAACATACTACTGGGTTAGTACTGCCAGAAGAAAAGTTAGTACTGCTAGTACTGAACTTAATACTGCCAGAGAAGATTAATACTGCTAAGGAAGTCAGAGAAGCCAGAAGATAAGGATTGACAGAAGATAGGATTACTTGGAGATGAAGATTAGGAAGATAATTATAGAATAATTGAATCATAATATCTATAAGTTTATGTTTATCTGTTAGTATGTTTGTTGTAAGCCGACTAGGACTCCTTGTTATAAAAGGAGGCTCTAGGCATAGTTAAAAAGCGTTTTTCATAGTTGTCAATGTCGATTCAGATAAAGCCTTCAAGGTTGTAAACCCTAGTACTAGTGAAGAGTACTCGTATTATGGATCTATTATAATATTGGAGCGTTTGGTTATATTCATTTTCATTCTACTGCATCGCCTGTTTTATATTTTATTCATATACTTTAGATATTAAGGTGTAGATTCCAGCAAACACTTTAGGGATACATACAAGTTGCTACAACAAGTTATTTCTGGATTTATCCAAGGTAATTTAACCTAGACAGCTAAGGAATCGATTAAGGATTGGATCAAATGTTTAGTATTTATTTATGTGTTTAAGTATATAGAACCGGCCATGGATAGTTATAAGGTAGAAATGATTTAATTTTTGGGTATTGGGTATAATGGTGGGTATTTGTTTGAGTATAGTTGGTATTGGTTGTGTGATGCTTCCGTGTATGCCTAAATGTATTTTATTGCGAAACGTAGACGTTTTATGTAACCAATAAAAATAAAATATGAAAAGTTATAAATTATCCTCGTAATAATTATATAACACTTGTTTGACGTAAACTTTTACTTGTTTGATGTCCGTTTACGTTGAATGTGGATTTTTAGTTTACGCGATTTAACTAAACTTTGAAAATTAAAGCAAACGGTTAACAGCCTAAAAAATAAATAATGGAAAGTGTTGAGTCGTAAAAATGACTAATAATAACAATTGTTACAGTCTTCCCCGTTAAAGGATCCTTGTCCGCAAGACTCAAGATGCGGCACTTATGTCGAAGGGATGCGGTTTTTGTGAAGTGATGCGGATACTTCTTTCGGAATTGATCTTCACGTTCCCATGTGAACTCAGGACCTCTCCTAGAGTTCCATCGAACCTTGACGATCGGAATACGGCTTTGCTTTAACCGCCTGTCTTTCACGATCCATGATCTCACTGGTTACTTCGACTAAGTAAAGCTTGTAATCAATTGTTTTCATGCAACGAATTGCAATGGTTCGTTGGATAAACATTTCTTTAGATTAGATACGTAAAACATGCTATGAACCATGCTTAGTTGTGGAGGAAGTTCGAGTCTGTAGGTAACAGTTCACACTTTGGCTAATACCTTAAAAAGGACAATATACCTCGGGTCCAACTTCCACATTTTCAAAAGCAGATAACCCCTTTCCAAGGTGATTCTTCAACATGACCTTGTCACCTACTTGGAGAATTCTAAAGGGGGAGGGGACTTTACGCCTCACAATCGGCCTTACTCTCTGACGATCACGAACGGGCTGATTCCTTTGTTTGATTGTACGATTTTCTACGGTTGTATCATGATTGGTATTTTGGGACCGGTACAGTGAGTATCTCCGACTCGGGCTAGCAAATCAGGTGTAACGACACTTACGACATTAAAGCGCACTACAAATGGTGCGCTTTAAATTGCTCGTATTATTAACTATTGTTGTATGAAAACTCATATTAGACTGTAGTGTCATCCCAGCCATTTTCCAAAGTCTATCACAAACGGCGGCGTAACATGTTTTTTAGTGTTTGAATGGTTCTTTTGCTTGTCATCAGCCTACGCGGTGGGTAACTATTACTCATATCCAACGAGTACCCAAAGCCTTTCTTAAAGTTCTCCCGAACTGTGACGTATTCTACCATCACGGTTCGCAAATGATCAGAATGGTATTTCATGTCTCGTGACCACTTCTTTCAAGTACAGTCTTGTCAATTTCTCCATTGGGTCATTTTCCCTCATTTTGGCAACAAAGTGCTGCATGGGACTTGGTAGTTGATCTATAATCACCACAATTGTATCATAACCACTGACGGTCCTTGGGAGCTTGAGTGGTTGAATATCCATGGTGATTTTGTCCACTCCATTGAGGTTTCTCAGGTGCACCAAACAAACCAGATGGTTTTTGGTGTTCAACTTTGACTTTTAGGCATGTCAAACACTTGCTAAACATAGGTGGACTATACTCAGGCTTTCATGTTGGGCCACAGTATAATTTTTTCATGTCTTGGTACATCTTGTCAGAAACCGAATGAACAGAATATTCGATTTGTGGGGGAATATGCATAATCAAAGTCCCTAGTTCACCAAAAGCGGGGGGGGGGCCATTTGTCAACCAACTTTTGTTATTCAAACACAGTGTTCTGTCAGCACGCGTTCCAAACTTTTCTTTTCTAGGGTTTTCTGATTCCCTTGAAAGTTCTCAACCAGCATACCTCCCAAACTTTAGCCTCGAGTTTTTCTAGTTGTTTGCTCAGTCTGAGGTTCTAAAAATTTTATGGAAGATCCAAACCATAGTCATACTTAGCACAAACAGTATTTCTTAATTCTTTCTTTCTGCTATAAAGGTCTGAACTACAATTTGCTTTTTCCTGGGTTTAGGTTGATAAAGGATTTCACAATCGTCAATCATTGAGAACTCTAACCAATGTAACGTTGCCATCCATGTCCAACTCCTTCTGATCAAAGGATGTGTTATAAACTTTTGTGATTAGTGAGCATGCTACACTTTGTTCCATATAGATAATGCCTCCAAATCTTTAGAGCGAACACTACTGCTCCTAACTCCAACTCATGAGTCCTATTGTGTAAAGTTTCTCATAATTTTTTAGTTGTGTGATGCATAAGCAATCACCCTTCTTGTTTTGCTTAAGATAACACCTAATCCTTGTATGCGAAGCATCGCGAGATAAACCAATAAAGTTTAAGCTACTTAAGGTAAATGCAAGATAGGTGCACTACACAGTTTATGCTTCAATAACTAAAAAGCTGCTTCTTGTTTGCACCCCAATCAAACTTGACCTTCTTCTGGGTTAGCTTGGTCATTGATTTGGCGGATCTGGAAAAATCCTCACATTGAATCTTCAATAATAACCCGGCAAGGACCTAAGATTGACGATCTCCGTTGCTGTCTTTAGAGATGCCTAATCTTGTAATATACTCGATTTGGCAGGGATCTACGTGAAGCTCTTACTATCAATCATGTGACGAGGAACTGTACTTTAAGAATCAAAATTCACACTTAGAAAATTTGCATACATACTCCTCATTCTTAAGCAACTCTAAGATTAACTTAAGATGCTCTTCATGCTCTTGCTCGTTCTTTGAGTAGATCTTAATATCGTCAATAAAGACAATGACAAATTTATCCAAATATGGCTTGCACACCCGATTCATGAGATTCATAAATACAGCCGGTGCGTCTGTCCCGTTCAGTCAAACCTAAATGGCATAACTTGAAATTCATAAATGGCTCATAACGACGTTATGAAAGCCGGTCTTGGGATAAATCTTCTTCAACCGAAACCTCATTTGATGATAACCCTGATTCTCAGTCGATCTTCGAGTAGACAACTCGACCTTAAGTGCATCGAATTATAAATCGTTAATCCTTGAGAAGAGAATAACGGTTCATTCACCGTTAGCTTATTTAATTCCCATAATCAATGCACATCCGGAATGATCCATCTTCTTCTTTGACAAACATGACGGAGCTCCCAAGGTGGAGAAACTGGGTCTTTATAAAGGCCTTTGTCGGGGAAAGTTACTGTAGTTGATCCGACAATTCTTTCATCTCGGATGGGGCTAATCGATAAGGCACCCGTGCTACAGGTGCAGCATTCAGGTATCAAATCAATTTGAAATTCCACTTGTCGAGTTGGTGAAATACCCAGCAAGTCCTCAGGAAATACTTCAGGGAAATCTTGAAAAGGTGAGTTCGTCCTTCAAGTCGCTTCTCCTTAGGACTTAATCTTAGGCCTTCTTTGTTGGTACTCATGTGCTAAAAGACATCGCCATCTTTTCGAAAGTACTTTGAGTCTTTGTGCCTGAAATGATGTTTAATTGAGACTCGTGTCTATTGTTGCTTCTGTCACCACGAACAATTAAGATCTCATTTTGAAATGGAATATGATCGATCTTCTCATCATAAACGATTACGGCATGATACTTTACTAACCAATCCATCCCAATTATGACGTCAAAACAACCAAGTTCTACGGGCATTAAGTCAATGTTGAATGTATGATTTAAGAAGTTTAAAGTGCAAGCCCGTATGATAGTATTAACTCTAATTATTTTTTCGTCGACTAGTTCGACATCATAATCATGGTCTAGTGCAGTTGAAACGATATCAATTAAGGAACTAAATACAGTAGATACAAAACTCCTATTGGCACCAGTATTCAAAAAAAAAAACCTAAAAGATAGAGCATAGCAGTGTTTAGGAGGAACGTACCTCATAATGACATTAGCATCAGGTTTTTTACTTGCATTTACACTTGCATAAAGCACTTGTTGTTGCTCCACTGTTCCCATCTTGGTTTTTACGGTGTTATTTTTCTACATAGCATTCATCTTGAATGGCCCTGATCTCACACTCTATGCAAGTGATCAACCTTTAATTCGCCACTGGGGCCTCTCTGGTCATTGGCATGAGCAGCAGCTTGTCTTATAGGGGTCCTGGGCTCCAAATGAGCGTTCCTCTTGCATCTTCTGGTGCACTTGGGAGCACACTGCCTATCATGATGGTAGTTGCATTTAGGGCATAGAGGTTTAGATCCTCCGTACAATTTCTTCTCCCCAGGCCCAGCAGTGTAGGCCCTTGCTACATTTTGCCTTTTGAAAGGCTAGTATTGATTATGGTTTGTTGTATTCTTCAGTTGTCATCAGCTTCCTTTTATTTTTAGCTTGATGATCAGCAAAAGTACGAATCTTCTAATCCATCAGCTCAGTTGCAAACTCAATTGCATCTTGCATCGTCTTGGGCTTAGACACCATTACACTTCCCTGAATATGTCGGACTGAACCACCGACGTACTTCTCGGACTCGTCAAGATTCTTCGGTGAAAATCCTCCCAGTTAAAGTTTGTGAGGTGCATTCTCTTGCTACTTTCTACTTCAGTGACAAACTTGCTCTACTCTGACTGAAGAGGTTTCATTATCATTTCAATTGTGCTCATGTCATTGATCAATTGTGCATATCTCAAGTAATACGAGTGAATTGTCTCTCCTTTATCTGAAGTGAATGTATCAAACTTATTCATTTAACTTGCGATTCTCTGTTTTGCAACAAGAGTTTACTAAACCTTCAATATAGTAACTAACTCTGTCCCAACATCTCCTTGGCAAAAGTTATGATGATTCACAAGACTAAAGACATCATGGTGGTATGCCTGAAGATAATGTTTGTAGCCCTTATATCATTAAGCTTCATGAACACTTTTCTTTGTTTGAAGATCATCATAAGTTCTTTCTTTTGGAATGAAAGTGTAGTTTCAGTTACAGGGGGACTTTAACTATTCTTTACTAAAAGGAAGTCCATTGTGACTAAGTTAATAAAGGCCCTTTACTGTGGGAAAACTAGAAGGGGGATGATGGTTGATAGTTTACAGGTTCGTTTTAATTTTAAACTCAACTTTAAAATATTTAGATTCAGTTGTATTGTTATAACAATTCACAATATGAACAAAAAAATTTTATAACAATCTAAACTAAAGCATAATTAAACATGACAATAAATATGAAGAGATAAGGAAAAGGAATAATAAACCATGACGTCAAGATTTTTATTAATGGTTCGGCTAACGATAGCACCTCTTGCCCTACTCATTCCCGAGTATCCTATTCGAGATTTCACTATGTCTAACAAGCTCCCTTTAGGCGGAGGAAAAATCAGTTTACACGTGTTACATTATTTCCGACTCTATGCTAACTGTCGAGTCCTAATCATTGATCGATCCCATTCTACCACTTCACAATCAATACACATTCACTAGATTTACACTTATCGATTTTACACCAATTGAATCACACAAATACACAGATTATTACAATAGAGATTTGAAACTTAGAAAGAAATGAGGAGAGATCTTAACTAAAAATTCGTTTCTTTGACGAGTACGAATGTTTTTCTCTTGCACCGGAATGTGAGGAGAAGAGTAAGAGGATGAGAGAAGAGATTAGATCACTTGAAAAAGATCTAGAATGTTAGTGGATCAAGAGATTTAGATGAGAGAAAGTTATCTAAAAATTTCATGTAAAGAGGTCTGATTTTCTGCAAGAACGAGGGACGCATTTTTATAGGCAGATAAAATCAATGGTCTATGGGGGCGGTCCGGTGGTCCCATACTTATATAAAGGGGTTCGGCATGCTATAAGGGGGCCGCCAGTAGACACGCTCTCTTTTTTGTATTATTGAGGGGAATGTTTGTATTCTGGTATGAACTTTGATATTGGAAGGAAAATTAATGTCAAAATTTAAGTTTTTTAATAAAACTTTTCTTTTAATTAGAAAATATTTTGAATAATTAATTTGGTGTAATCTTGTGTAAAAATGTAATGGGATAAGAGAAAATATTTTCTGATCACAAATCATGCTTTAATGATTTGTTTTGTTCATACCTTAGTGGTTACTATTCTAGAAATGTATTTTACGTTTATTATTTGTTGTAAACGTTTATATTTTATCGTAAACGTTTTTATCTTTTGTTTTTTTAAAATATTAAGATGGTACGAAATATATAAATAACGTTTGTAGACATTCATTTGTTTAATAATCTCCCCCTTTTGATGATGACAAACTATAATACTCATTTTGTATAAATTAAAAGTTAACAAACATTATTAAAGGAGTTTTTGTTTCACTCTCCTCCCCACCCTTTTTTTTGTCTAATTCAAAAGGATGATGTCGGAGTGGTTGTAAGAAGAAATTAAATTCGGATGTTATTGTGGGTAAAAACTAGAAGGGGGGTTGAATAGTTTACCCCTATTTTATTTTAATATATAAGATTTTGTTTTATAAAACTTTGATGTCGACTTTTTGTGAATTCATACTTGGCCACAATATGAACAATGTAAAATATGTAGAAGTAAAATAAATGCATAAGATTAGGAAAGTTCAAAACCGCAAACAAGGATTTATTAGTGATTCGGTATGAATGCTCTTTTCGGCTACTCCACTCCCCGAGCACCAAACCTAGAGAGCTTTCTTACTAGGACAACAAGTCTCTTTGGCGGAGGAAAACGTACAAAAATCATTGCTTATATCAATTTCCGACACTAGCTAGATGATCGAGTTCTAATCTTAGCTTGAATCCTATCTATCAAACAACACAACTTCACGACTTGTTTCACAATTCACAACTTCAAACTACTTCCAACTTCACTTACACAATCTTATCTTCACACCTTGATCACGTCTACCAAACTTCTTCAATCTTCACAACTTCACACCTTACGCATCTTCCTCACACTCTACTTATATCAAACTATCTAAACCTACTAAAAATGATCACCGTAAGATCCAACTATATTACAAACAATTACCAAATCTAAAACCTACACCATACTTTACAAGTTTACAAAAGATTTACAATGTTAGGATATGGAATATGCATAACAAGATTACCAGTATGGATTTTTGGGTGTAATAACTTCTTCAACTAGATGATGGAAGTATTCTTCTTCTTGCATTGAGGAATGGGAGCTTAGATCACTTGGAAACAAAGCTAAATGATTAAATGATCAAAGGATTTTAGAGAGGATATGTGGGCTGTTTTAAGCAGAAAGAATGAGTGCAAAAGGTGAGAAAAATGTTGGGGAATAGTCCAGTATTTATAGGACAAAAAGGAGGAGCGGGGTCTATGGCCGGCCCCCTTAAATAGGGTGTCGGCCCCCTTAAAATTAAGGGGCCGCCCATGTAATTAAGGGGGTCGCCCCTTATTCAGACGCTCCCTTTTTGTCCTATTTAGGGGAGGTGTTTACTTGACCATTTATAAGCCGTATTGGTCCGGGAAAATTTGAATTCAATTTGTTTATTTTGAATATATCTTTCTTTTAAATGTAAAAAATATTTTGTGATGTTTATAAAAAGTTTACAACATTTTATAAAAGTTTCCTTTGATCATAAAATGCATCAAGCATTTGTTTATTCATACCTTGGAGTGATATAAGTTTGAAATGAATATTTACTACTAAATACTTGTTTACGTTTAATTTTACGTTGAACGTTTTTATATTTTGTGATTATCAAAACGTAAAGATGTGAAAAAATATTATTAATGTTTTTAGGCATTATATTTTATCAACAATCTCCTCTTTGTTTAGATTTATAAAATTTAAAACTTCATTAATGTAAAATTATTTTTTAAAACAAGTATTTAGTGGTTTATATGTCATTTCTCCCCCCTTTTTGTAGAATCAAAAAGGCATCGTCGAGAATTGCTAGTAAAATCGACGGAACAAATGCTCCCCCTTGATGTATGCGCCCCCTCGCTCGAGGGCACCAAGGAATCGAGCTATGGTTTCTTGGCTACAAAAACAAGTTAGAGCAATACAAATATTTCTAACATGTAGCAAGTAGAGAAAGAATTATGGCAATTGAAGCACACATCAAACAGGGGATTAGTCATTTCATTTTTAATGGTAAATGTGTGTAAAACAACACACAAGAATACAAGGAAATCAGAAGACAAGTATGCTTTAGAAGCTTATTCATTCATCATAAAAAAATCTAAATAGCCATAGAAGGATTTTTGACTTGCTTGCGACACAAAAGGGTTTGAAGATTATTTGTAGGCATGTAATGAAATTAGATGGTTGTTGATGGAGAGTGTGGAGCGGAGGTGGTTGTGGAAGGATAGTCTCTTTGAACTTGAGGGGGTAGATGTGTTCGTGTGAGAAGATATTCAATCCAATTGATACTCTCACTCAATGCAAGGAATTGTTTTTTGTTGTAGATGCAACATGGGCAATACCCACTATGAGTTTCAACTTGGTCAATGTTGAGGGTGTGTGGTAGGTTTGGAGAGTATGGTGATGATGGGATGTTGTTTTGTTGTTGAGAAAGATGCATTGCTAAGAGGTTTGATAGGTCTTGTAGTTGATTGATGTCATCAACTAGGCTTTCTCTACTTGGAGATAGAGATGATGTGTGTTGAGTTTGGTTGTAATGAGTGTGATTGTCACTTTGAGGTGGAAATTGAGTGTGAGTTTCATGTGGATTAATGGGTGAAATGGGAAGTAGATGATGTGAAACATCTAGAGGTGATGTGGAAGAGTCCTTGATGTGAGGATTTGGTAATGTTTGATTGGGGTGATTGTTTTCTTGAGATGGTTCATGATGAGGAGTGAGTGGTTTTGGTATTGGTGAAGTGGAATTGAGTACATTTGATGTGTTTCAAATGTTTGTTTTCTTTCTCCAAATGGGTTTCACACTCATTTTGGCTACCCTTGATGGTTTGGATGTGTGTTTGTTAGGAGATGTCATTGGTGAGGATGATGGAGATGAAGATGAATGAGGATGTATTTATAGTGAGGGAAAGGTTCAAATAAGGAAGTATGAGCATTCAAAGGATCAATTCCAATAAATGTTTATGAGTTTAGCGAAATAGTGGCTAAGACTAGGGGTGTTTGGTTAAAAAGAGAAGAAAAGATATTGTTTTCCCGTGCATGCCTAGGCTGGTCCCCTTAAATAGGGGTCGGTTCCCTTAAAATTAAGGGGGCCGCCCTTTATATATTAAGGGGGCCGCATACTGGCATTTCCCAAATTAAAAAAAATTGATTTTTTTTTCAAAAATATTGGTGAGGGTTTTTAGGTTTTGGTGGTTGATTTGCAGCAAGTCTATCCTTTTATGGCAATTAAGATATTTTAGCACATAACAATTAAGCATTCAATAAGATATAATGCATAGTTTTGGCATGTAGACATATAAAGATAAGTGAGGAAGGCTAAACAAGATATAATGCACAAGAAGTTTACTTAACAAGAGGATTAACAAGATAAACCAAACTTTTGTGCAAAAGCTAGTGTGTGCCTAAATGCAACAAATGTGGAGTAGTGATTATTTTGACACTAAAACATGTAAGACCTAAGAAATAATCCAAATGCTCCTTGATTTAATTTTGCTCAACCAAGATTGTCAAGGAGATATATATTTTATGGATTATTATATTTTTGACAGCAATGTAAGAAACATTATGCATATGAAAAAAAATGTTTTTAGCATATCTCAACAATATGTGAAAATTAATTTTCATGTGATCCTAGTTGTGAGAAAGACTTTTCTGTAGAAATAAATGAGGACATTGGACTATGTATAATGAGATATGCATTTAGATGGAGGAATTTGTAAAAGGTTTCATATACGTTTTTCCAAAAAAAAAATTCTTTTGTATTTTAGTGCAAAACAGAAGCCTAGATACAGAGAGAAGAAGAAAAAAAAATATGTTCAGTGGGTGGCCCCTTAAGTCTGGCTGACCTCTTAAAATTAAGGGGCCACCCCTTATGGAATTAAGGGGGCCGTCACCTGTGAGATTATTTCTTAGATTTTTGACAAAATTTTTAGTGCTGAAAACTTAGTCAATTTGTTCCATCATTCCTAGACCTAAGCGTAAGTAGTTAAATGGTTCACCGTTTTAGAGGCTAGTTAGATATATTCGACTCATTTTGTCTTACCAATGAGACCTTTTCTAAAGTGTATATTCCTTTGTTGAACATTATCACGAAGAAGTGGTGGTGAATTTCTTGTGTTTGTTCTGTGGAGTGTTGAACGGGATTCTTACTTAAGTCTTAGGCCGTTTGTTGTCACACATTAGTTGGAATATTGTTCTAACTAATGCCTATAGTTATGAGAGTTGTTTATCATAGTGCTTGTTGACATGCCTTTCCGGCACTAACATATTCGATAGGTTGTGGAGATATCAAAGCAGTTTTCTTTTTGAAAACCAATATGTTAAACAAATCCCAATGGAATGTGCAACACCGCTGTGCTCTTGCGCATCAAAGTAATCTACAGCTTGATCCAAATCCGCCTATAAAATATTGTTTCTATGCCGGAATCCCTTGGGTTACATAATCCCAAATGTATAGTGCCTTTAATGTATCGGAAGATACGCTTAACCGCTTCTAGGTGAGAGGTTTTGGGATCCTCTTGAATGTGTGCACAAAGGCAAACACTAAACATGATATCGGGTCCCTTGTGAGTTTGGTTTCCGTAGACATGGGGGTTTTCATTGGCTTAGAGTCTTCTAGTCCAAATTTCTTAAGCATTTCCTTAATATATTTTGATTGATTGAAAAATATTCCATCATTTAATTATTTTATTTGTAATCCTAAGAAAAAGTTTAGTTCCCTCATCTGTACTCATTTCAAACTATTCATGCATGATCTTGGAATGTATCCACACTTTTCTTGTACAAGTTTGATCCGAATATAATGTCGATCTAACATATATTTGGAGATAATGATGTTCGGGAGTTTTTTTATTTTTAGTGAAGAGTGTGAATCTACCATTCCCATAGAATAATTATGTTTAATAAGAAAGGCTTTTAATCGATTGTACCAAGCTTTTGGAGCTTGTTTTAGACCATAAAGAGCTTTCTTAAGTTTATAGACATAATTAGGTTTTGCGAAGTCAATGAATCCCGGAGGTTGTGCCACGTAAACCTCCTCATTGATAACACCGTTAAGGAATGCACTCTTCACATCCATTTGGTATAACTTAAAATCTAGTGCAACAAGTAAGCTAAAAGTATTCTTATGGACTCTAGTCTAGCTACGGGTGCATATGTTTCATCATAATCAATTCCTTCTTATTGATTATAACCTTGGGCGACCAACCTAGCTTTGTTTCTTGTTACGACCCCATTTTCATCGAGTTTATTTCTATATACCCATTTTGTTCCTATAATGGTCATATCCATGGGATTTGGGGACTAGTCCCAACATCATTTGTTATAAATTGATTTTAGTTATCTTGCTATGGCCTGCATTACCCAATTTTCATCTTTTAGTGCCTCATTTATATTTTTAGGTTTCTTATTGTTGAAATTAGCAATAGAAATTTGCTTTTCTCTTGGCTTGCGATCCTAAGTGTTCTTTGATTTAGATTTACAATAACATTTTTCTAGGGGATGACTTTAGATTCTTAATGTGTATTTTTTGATTATTTTCTAATGAATGTCCTTTCAAGATCATTGCCTATGGGTTTGTTTTTACTAACCTCAATAGCTTCTTCTTCGACTAATTCATCATCTTCTAATGGTGATGTTTTAGGTTTGAGGAGGAGTCTCATCGAAGTTAATTTAATGATTCTTTACTTTCATGTTGGTTTGTTAAAGTATTATGTAAGCTTTACTATTTTCGAAATAATATCATAGGAAAACACCTTCATACGACTTTGGGTCGAACTTGGTTAGGTAATCTTTTGTATTAAGAATAAAACATTTACTTTTGTATTAAGAATAAGGCATTTACTTTCGAATACTTTAAAATAGTTAAGGTTTGGTTTCCTACCTCTTAACAACTCGTATGGAGTTTTTCCTAAAATACGTCTAATGGAAACTCTATTAGTTATATAGGTTGACGTATCGACCGCATTACACCAAAAATTTTGAGGAATGGATTGTTCATTTAGCATGGTTCTACTCATTTCTTATAGAGTGCGATTTTTTCTTTCTACTACCCCATTAGATTGTGGAGTACGAGGAGCGGAAAAATTGTGAGATATTCCATTTAAATCACAATAGTTTCCGAATTGTACTTTATTATCATATTCCCGACCATAATCCGTTCTAATTGATACAATGGAACATCCTAATTTGTTTTGGATCATTTTCCTAAATATTTCTATTTTTTTGAAGGCTTCGGTTTTATTTGCTAAAAATCTAGTCCATGTGAATCGAGAATAGTCATCTACGATTACTAAGGTATAACGATTCCCTCCATAGCTTCGTATGACGGAAGGGCCAAACAAAATTATGTGAAGTAGTTCTAAGCATCTAGTTGTTAAAACTATATTTTTAGCCTTGTGACTTGCATGAGCTTGCTTTCCAATTTTGCAAGCATCACAAAAATATCGGTCGTATTTAAGTTTAGGTAGATTTCTAACTAATTATTTAGATGCTAATGATTGAATTAGTTGCATATTAGCGTGACCTAATCTCCTATGCGATAGTGTGGAGTTTTCGTCTAATGTTGCAAGGCATATTTTGTCTTCCGGTTTATTTCCTATTTTCATTACATATATTCCTCCTTTCCTAATTCCTTTACCTATAACCTTTTCGTCTTTGATTATTTCGCTATCGTGTTCGGTAAATATTACTTTGCATTTATTATCACATATTTGACCTACACTAAGCAAGTTATATGTTAAGTTATCTACGTGCTCAACATTTTCAATTACTAGGGAGTCTTGAGAAATCGTACCTTTGCCTATGATTTTACCGCGCAAGTTGCTTCCAAAGATTAAGTTTCCTCCGTTGTACGCTTTGTATGAAGAAAACAACTTTCGATTACCGGTCATGAGTTTTGAGCATCCACTATCTTTAATCCACTCATCGGGTTCCAAGTTTATTCCTAAGCATATTTCATCGGGCGCTTGAGCTACAAGACAAGTTTCATCTTTAGTCTTTTCCACTTCATCTTCTCCATTGTCGCTCCATGCTCCTCCAATAAATGCTCTTTGATCGTTGTTCTTTGGCGGCTTTGAACATTCTCCAATGAGGTGATTTGGATCACCACATCTAAAACATTTTCTTTCACTTTTACCATAACCATCATTTCTACTTCTTTGGAATGTTTTTCTATCGCCTCGTGGTTGTCTTACAAATCTTCCTCGTCCTAAAGAATTTCTTGAATTCCTTTACGGCCAATAGCACATACTCTTCGTCTTCACTATCGGAGCTTGAGCTATCTTCATCACTTACTTCCTTTTTCACCTTTAATGCAAGAGATCTACTTTGTTCTTTCTTGCCTTTGACCATTTCGAAATCTTTCTTTATTACTTCTTCATAAACTTTCAAGTTTCCAATAAGTTCGTCAAGAGGTAAGGTTGTTAGATTCTTTGATTCTTCAATCGCCGTGACTTTCGCGCGCCATTTTGGATGTAATGCCCTAAGAAACTTCCTAACACAATTCTTGCTAGAAAAACCTTCATCAAGTGCTTTTAGACTAGTAATAATAGTGTTAAATTTAGCAAAGGCATTATCTATTGATTCCTCTTCCGGAATCGTAAATTGTTCATATTGTTGAACAAGAAGATCTATTTTGTTAGCTTTGACTTGATTATTACCTTGATGAGTGATTAATAAAGTATCCCAAATTTCTTTTGCGGTTTGACACATAAAAATTCTTTCGTATTCTTTACGTGGCAAAGCATTATAAATTACCATTTTAGCTTCATTATTTTTTGCAAGTTTCTTTTTAAGATCATCGTTTTGTTTATGAAAAGGTACAACTTCATCCTTTTTAGTTTCGGGATTATTTTGAATAGGAGGAAAATCACCATCGGTAATAACATGCCAAAGATCTAGATCTTTTGACTTCACATATGTTTCGAATCTATTTTTCCAATAAATAAATCCATCACTTTCAAATAGTGGTGGTCTTTGCATAGATTGCCCTTCTAAATATTTTTCCGATTCCATAGATCGATTCAAGTTTTAAAATACAATTTATTTTAAAAATCTTGTTTAACGTGGCTCTGATACCAATTGTGGAAAACTAGAAGGGGGGTTGAATAGTTTACCACTTTTTAATTTAAGGTTTTAAAGTGTTTATAAAAATTCTAGATTCGACTTTATGTGAATTCAACACTTGCACAATATGAACAATATACTTATCTAAACAATCAATAGGATAGTATGAAAAAATAATGTAAGACAAGAGATAAGAGTAAGAACAATCAAACCACAACGCGAGGATTTATAGTGGTTCGGTAACGAAGCACCTCTTCGCCCTACTCCACTCCTCGAGCACCTAACTCGAGAGTTTTCTTCACTATGTCAACAAGCTCCCTTATGGCGGAGAAAACCTTACACAACTTTCGCTTATCTTGATTTCCGACACTAAGCTAGATGTCGAGTTCTAATCTTAGCTAGAATCAATCTACCACAACTTCACAACTTCACTACACAACTTGACTTCACGACTTGTTCACGACTTGATCACGACTACACAACTTCTTCACACCTTAGTTTTCTTCACACCACTACTTCACCAAGCCACTACTATAATCACACCTAACTAACACTACTAGGAAAGATCACCAAGATCTAACTATACTTACAACAATCACCAAGATCTAACAACTACACAACTTTACAAGATTTACAAATGATTTACAAGTTATGATATGGATGCAATAAGATTGCAACAACACACAAAGGTGTAATACTTCTTCACTTGATGATGGAAGTATTCTTCTCTTGCACTTGAGGAATTGAGCTTGGATCACTTAGAAACAAAGCTTTATGATTAGATGATAAAAGGATTTTAATGAGATGTGTGGGCTGTTTTAGAACAAAAAGAATGAGTGCAAAAGGTGAGAAAATAGTAGGGAAAAGTCTATTATTTATATGACAAACTGGAGGAGCGTCTACCTATGGGCGGTCCCCTTAAATAGGTGGGCGGTCCCCTTAATTTTAAGGGGGCCGCCCGTGTATTTAAGGGGGTCGCCCTAGACTAGGGGCTCCCCAGTTTGTCTTTTGTGTAGGGGGAATTTTCTGGAACTTTTCTAGCCGTTTTAGGTCCGAAAATTTGAATTTCAAAATGTTTATTTTGAATAAAATATTTCTTTTAATTGTAGAAAATGTTTTGTAAAGTTTATAAAAATGTTTACAACATTTTATAAAAGTGTGAGGTTGAATAAAAATTTCCTTTGATCATAAAATGCATTAAGCATTTATTTATTCATACCTTTAAGTGATATAATTTTCGAAATGACAATTTACTACTAATTACTTGTTTACGTTTAATTTTACATTGAACGTTTTTATATTTTGTGATTATCAAAACGTAAAGATGTGAAAAATATTAATAATGTTTTTAGGCATTATTTCTATCAACAAATCTTTTCTTTTCTTTTAACAGTTTTAGCCTTCGATCTTTTATTCACATCATTCAAGTAATTAACACTTTCTTGCATTTTATTTCTTGTTTAGACTGCTGGATGATAGGAAAGGGCATATGTGATTTGAAGTTGTGGAGTTTTTGATTGGTGGATTATTTATGATTGAGGATTTTTGTGGTTTGTTTGTGATTGACATGTGCTTCTTGATTTTGGTCACCTATTTGTGCACCTTGATACATGCTTGACCTACTTCTTTAAGAAGCAAGGAATCCTATGTGTAGGTACATAATTTTTGGTTCCATCTTGAGGTTCTGGTCCTTCATTGTTTTGTTGCCTGTTATTGTTTCTCTTTTGTGTGTTTAAATGTCTGTCTTCATGGCTATTGAGGAAACAAACCATATAAAGAAGGGTGAAACTAGTGGTTGTAATTCTGAGTTGAATTTACATGTTAATGATCCTTTGTTTCTGCATGCTAATGATTCTAATCGAACACCTCTAATCACATTTAAACTTACTGGTACTGATAACTATAAAATCTGGGCTGCTGCTGTTCATTTAGCTTTACATACTAAAAATAAGCTTAGATTTATAAATGGAAAATGTGCTAGAGATGAAAGTAATGTGTTGCTTTAGGAGCAGTGGGATAGATTTAATTCTATTGTATTGTCTTTGAAACACCCCTTTCTCGACTCTAAATTTGACCAAGAATTAAAAACTTTGCGTAAATGCAAGACCAGGAATAACCTTTTGTCACTCCTTGATAAACTGACATAAATTCATTACCATTCGACCTTTGAAAGTATCATTAACATAAAATAGACTCAATTAGCTTTTCAACGATATAAAGCAGGCCTTCTAACTCTTTACGGTTTAGTTTTTACGACAAAAACAAGATCGACAAAATCTGCAGGACCAATCCAGCCGAGCGGCTGGTGAGCAGCCGGGCGGCAAAACAGCCATGTCGGGCACATTACACAAAACTTTCCAAAATTCATTAATACATTAAAATACATCATGTGCATAAACATTTACGGTCTAAATGACCCATAAACATTTACTTCACGGGGTTTACCAAACACCCGTTTTGACCCGTTTGCATACACTTAAGCACACAACTAAAACAATGACCTTGACTCGATTAATCTTTGACCCTAACGGTTTGAACCTCAAGTGTCACATACAAGGCACCAAACACAAATAGAAAAATTTAGATGTTTCAGGGAATTCCATCTATATGTTAGTTGGCACTTTTGCCAAATGACACAATAGGTCCCTCAAGTATTATTCTTCATAAGTTGGCCTCATTAACTTATGTAACCCATTTACCACTTGACTACTTTACTCCCTTAATTCTATTCTTTTTAATATTACGACACACAATATTTTCTAACACCATTTACATAATATTAATACTTATAGTTTGACTATCGGTTTGACTAGCCAATCATATAACGTCTTCAAACTTATAAAAGTCTTAATCAACTATTCCAATGGCATTCTCATAATTAAATACTTATATACTGGTTTTGGGGTGTTACAGTGTTGGATTCTTGGTTGTATATCTCAGGATTTGTATCAAGGGAAAATATTTTCTAAAATTGCTAAATCTGTTTAGGATGAATTTAAGGAGATTTATGATAAGATTGATGGTTCTGTGATATATAATTTTCATTTTAAAATCTATTCTTTGACTAAATCTGGATCACCTTTGTTTGAGTATTATCACAGCTATAATAGCTTGTGGAGGCAATTTGACTCTCTAGTTGATTTGCCTTCATGTTCTTGTGATAGTGCCTCAAAGCTAAAAGATCATAAAGATCTTATGAGGTTAATGCAGTTCCTAATCGGACTTGATGACACTTACAGTGTTGTTAGGAGTCAAATATTGACTGCTGAACCTTTGCCAGATGCGAAGTCTGATTTTGCTACTTTGTCCAGGGTTGAATCTCATAAGAATAATCTTGTTCACACAAGTTTTGCTAGACCAAGTTCATCTGCTTTTGTTTCTAATAATAGGCCAAATACTTGGTCTAATAATAGAAATAATCAAAGCAGGGGTCCTGGTAGGAATAACAACTTGGTGTGCAAGCATTTTCATATGACTAGACATACTAATGATAGGTGCTTTGAGCTTAATGGTTATATCCTCCAGGATTCAAGAAAAAGAACTATGGAGGTTCTAATGTGTCTAATAATGCTTCTAGTTCTTCTATTAAGTCTGATCAAAGTGCAGGGAGCCCTTCACCCTTCACTGCTGGTGAAATTAATAGACTTATGGCTTTGGTTAGTTCAAAGTTTGATACTGGTGAGTTGCAGTCTTGTACAGCGGGACTTTTGCATTTTTTAATCATGTGATTAGCTTTGTGTCATGTAGGTTTTTTTATTACAATACCAATATCAATACATATAGTTCTTATTTTGGGTGGATTGTTGATTCAGGTGCCACCCAACACATGACTTTTTCTACTGAACATTTGTATGATGTTATTGATGTGTCTCATTTAAAAATTACAGTGTCGCATCCTAATAGGACAATTGAATTGGTTAAACATGTTGGGAATTATAAACTTTCAGATTAAATTGTTTTAAAAGATGTTTTAGTGGTACCTGGGTACAAAGTCAGTTTGATTTCTGTTCATAAACTTGCTAAGGATGATAAATTTGTTGTTTGTTTCACTGAGTCTAAATGCTTTGTTCAGGATTCTCACTAGAAAGACACTTTCTCTCTCTAAGACTAATTAGCCAACCCATCATCTATTGCTTGTGTTATGATCTTTTGTATACTACAATATTTCTAGTTGTTTGTTATCTAAGTGCTTGTGGCATAACAGGCTTGGTCATCCATCTGACCAAGTTTTGTCTATATTAGAAGATAAGATTAAAATCAACAGTATGTCTGATATTCAGCCTTGTGATATGTGTTACAAGGCTAAACAGACAAGAGAACCCTTTCCTCTCAATGATCATAAGACCAAATGTTTAGGTGACTTAGTGCATTAAGATCTTTGTAAGCCTTATAAAGTTAAAAGTATGGAAGGCTTTAGATTCTTTTTAACCACTGTGGATGATTATATCAGGACTGTGTGGTTGTATTTGTTAAAAAGGAAAAATGAAGTGCTTGATAAAATTGTTGAGTTTAATAATTTGATAAAAACTCAGTTTGATATAGGTATTAAAATTTTTAGAAGTGACAATGGAATTGAATTTATAAATCATTCAATTGCAAATTTTGTTGTTTCTAAAGGGATTATTTATCAACTACTTGTGTTTATACGTCACAACAGAATGGTATAGCAGAAAGAAAGCATAGGCACTGACTTAATGTTTTTAGAGCCCTTATGTTTCGGGGGGTGGGGGGTTACCTTTAAACATATGGACTGAATGTGTTATAACTGTTGTTTACTTAATCAACAGGATACCTAGTGTTGTTCTCTTTAGAAAAAGTCCTTATGAAATGATATACAAAACTAGACTAGTCTCTCTCATTTTAAGTCATTTGGTTGCTTATGCTTTGCAAATGTGCTAAATAATAATGACAAGTTTGCTGCTAGGTTTGATAAGTGTGTGTTTATTGGCCATTCCTCTAAAAAATGGTTATAAACTTTATAACATTGAAACAAAAGTTGTTTTATTTTCAAGAGATGTAAAATTTTATGCAACAATGTTTCCTTTCAAAAATGAAACTATAAGAAAAGATTTGGTTTTTAAGGAAAATGAAGTAAAAAGTTTGAATTTCTTTGATGAGTTGTGTGACCAAGCAGTAAACAAGTTTGATGAACCCTACGATGATAAGAGAGATAGTAGGAAGGGTGATAATGATGGCATTATTAAGTCACCTGATTGTGCAAATGTATCCATTGATACATCACCCACATCTACCAATCATTCTGAGGAGGTTGTTACCCAGTCTCCAAATAGACATTGTAACAACAACTCAGATTGTCTTGGCAGTAGTGGTGCAAGTCCTAAAGGTGATAATGCAACTTTAATTTGTTGATGATTATGAGTCTGAGGGTGAGGACTTTGTTGATTTCAATCACTTGTTTGAACCTAATCATGTTAATATTCCAGAGAGTTCAGTTCTTAAGAGATCTAGTAGACAGCATAGGATGCCTGCTAAGTTTGAAAATTATGTTTTGGAGAAGAAAGTTAAGTATGAAAATATCAATTCTGTGGTTAATTATTCAAATATGTATATAGACAATTTTGTGTTTATCAATAATTTGAATAAATATCATGAACCTAGAACATATATAGAAGCTGCAAATGATCCTAGATAGGTTGAGGCTATGAACCAGGAAATGGAAGCCTTAAATAGTAATAAAACATGGGAAATCACAATCTATAGGTAGTAAATGGATTTTTAAGGTTAAAAATAAGTCAAATGAGGAAGTAGAAAGGTTTAAGGCAAGATTAGTTGCCAAAGGTTTTAGTAAAAAAGAAGATGTTGACTATGAGGAGACTTTCTCTCCTGTAGTTAAAATTGTCATAGTTATGTATTTACTCACTGTTGCAGTGAGTAATAAGTGGTCTATTTATCAGTTGGATATAAATAGTGCCTTCTTATATGGTGAATCGGTTAAGGATGTGTATATGCAACTGCATGATGGGTATTTCTCTGATAATGATAATAAGGTTTTCAAATTAACTAAGTCCTTGTATGGACTTAAGCAAGCCCTTAGAAAATGGAATGAGAAATTAACTCAGTTTTTGAATGAGAATGGTTTTATTCAAAGTAAAAGTGATGAATCTTTATATACTAAGTCTAATGATGATATTTTTATTGTTTTACTTATATATGTAGATGATATAATTATTACTGGTAATAATGAGAATGAAATAAACAATTTTAAAGAACATATAAGTTCCAAGTTCAAGATTATAGATCTTGGTAAACATAAATATTTTTTAGGACTTGAAATTTTGGAAATTAGTGATAGTTTATGTCTTAATCAGAGGAAATATTGTTTGGAATTGTTATATGAGTATGATATGTTAGCATGCAAGCCTGCTAAGGCGCCTATACCTGACCAGTCTAAGAAAAAGAAAGATAAAACTAAATCTGATGTTGATTATGCATTGAGTAATATTACTTGTTATCAAAAAATTGTGGGTAAATTGATTTACCTAGCTATCACTAGGCCTGATTGCTTATGTTGATCATTGTCTTAGTCAGTTTATGCATGTTCCTTGTCAGTCTCATTTGAAACTTGATTTTTATGTTTTAAGATACTTAAAAGGTTCTCTAGGAACTGTAATATCTTTTAAACATAGAAATAATCTAAATCTGTCTGCTTATGTTGATTTTGACTGGGCCAAATGCAAAATAACTAGGAAATCTGTGATTGGATATGTGGTTTATATGGGCATGAATCTTGTTTCATGAAAAAGCAAAAAACAATCTGTTCTTGCTAAGTCTTCAGATGAGGCTGAATACAGAGCAATGAATAGTGCTACATGTGAAGTTTTATGAATTATAAATTTTTTGAATGATTTAAAGGTTAAAGTGAAACTGCCTGTTCCTTTGAGTTGTGATAGTAGCTCTGCTATCCAAATTTTTGCAAATCCTATATTTCATGAAAGGACTAACATAGCGTTTGGTACGCATGAATCAAAGTTGGAATGGAATAAATTATTACAATGGAATGAAACTTTTTTGTTTGTTTTGAGTTTGGTAATGGAATGGTTTATTCAATGTTTCATTCCATTACGTTTGCAAACCCCATTTTCATTACATAGCCATCCCCTAGTTTTTTTTTCATTCCATTACGACGTGTAATCACATGTTTTCATATTTTATTTATTTCAATCCTTTCCAATGTCCATTGCATCATACCAAACAACATACGTAAATGATATATTCCATTCCAACATGGCAACGAAATAGACTAATGAAACAGTAATGACTCGTTCAATTACTATGTTCATTCCATTACATTGTCGATTACATTCCTTTATCAATTCATTACGTCTAACCAAACAGACCCTAAGCACTTTGAATTAGACTTGTATTTTTTGAGGGAAAAGGTTTTTGCAGGTTTGATCAAAACTTTGAAGATCAAATCTGAGGGAAATGTGGCTGATGTGTTGACTAAAGGTTTGCCAATAAAGGATTACAAAAGGTTTTGTGAGTTACTGAATCTTATGGACTTATACTACAAGTAAACTTAAGAGGGGGTATTGAGTTTATGTTGTTTTGTAAGTTTCTTGTGGTGCAATCTTGACTGCTGAAAGTTAAGGGTAAGAAGTGTAAATATTTCTTTAGTTATATTTCTTTGTTGTTTTCTTTTGTTTTTCTTTTAGCAAATTAGCAGGAGTTGAAGGGTTGTTTGTGTCATCTTTGGGGAGTATAGAAGCCCTAATTTGTTAAAGTATATAAGCTTATATCCGGCTCATATTTTGGCTATCTTTCATACTTGTTTTCTCTCTTTAAAATTGTTCTCAGTCTCCATTGTTGATCTGTGAGCTTGTAATAGGGTTTGAAGTAATCTGTTTGAATATTGTGTATTGTTTCTAGTTGAGTTCAGTATTTTTTTCTTTTCTTTTGAGTCTTAAAAACATCTATCAATATTTGAAGTTGAACTGATATGCAGTTTTAATAAACGTGGGGAGGTTGGTTGACTAGATCTGATTGTTGTTTTACAAGTGTTAAGTCATAAAATCGTATACTACCCGAATTTTGTTTACATGATCACTGCATAGATAATGAAATAAAGGTTGTTGCCCGATATAAATTTATTTGAAATGGATTATTGTTCTTGCACCAACCATGGAACATAAGTTCTACGATATAGTCGAAACATGAGATTAGTAGTAATGCAATCGGACAAAGTGACGAAACTAGACTGCCACATCAGCGCGAATTCAGCTTTCTCTCTTTTAGACCAAACACAGACGAAACACTTGTAATGCAATCAGACAGGTGACCGAACACCGACAACAAAAAACAACCTCACAAAAATAAATTAAAAAAAAACCACACACACAAAGACTTCAATTCATTTGGTCCACACACAGGCCAAACAATTCAATTTGAAGGGCGAACCAACCGAATCGTTCGATCCTAATAGAGGGGGGATGCGTTTGAAAAGGGTAAACCGACCGAATGGTTTGGTTGTATTACTACCAAAGATATGGTCTTAGAGAATGAAAGTTGTCGCAAAATACGACAGGGCAATGTACATATGGTTCTGAATTAAAGGACCAAATACTTGTAGGTCAAACAATATATATAGACTTCATTCAAGAAGACAAGAATTGACACCAAGACACAAGGACTCTTATGGCTACCATGCCCAGGGCCGTCTCTAAATTTATGAAATTTTTAAAGCCTCTGAGCGAAATTACATAATGAGGCTCTGCGATAAGAAACGTTATATATAAAGTGTCATCGTTTTTAAGAAATAATGCATATAATTGTTAACGGGATAAATTTTGGTGCCCTTAAAATTTTTGGGGCCCTGTGCGGTCGCCCATCTTGCACACCATCAAAGCTGGCCCTGACCATGCCAAGAAGAACTTAGCTTCCTTCTATGGAGTTTCTTGTGTTCGAGTTTTACATTCGATGTATATCTTTGTGTTTTTTGTGTATGTGAGAAAAGAAGTTTGGTTTCAAATTAAATCTCGATGCTATTAAATAAAATAGAGGATTAGATATCAATGTTAATTGTTAAGCCGGACTAAATTTTGCACCAACACTAGTAAAGGTTTCACGTTATTCGCATAGACGATAACCGAGAATTCGAGGCATGGCTAGAGACGTTAGAAAACAATGCCAGCCCGTGGCATAATATAGGGGGGATGTTATGTTGAGATGAAATTAAGATATAGTTTGGCTTCAATAATTTTGATGCTAGTGGGTTAGACATTTGTAATGTCTAAACCACCTCTCTTTTATGTCACGCTACTACATATCATGTTCTTTATATTTAACATTTTCAAATCAAAATAAACCACGAGGAGCACATAATCACACAGGTATAAAACAAACAAATTTACTAAAGAGAATCCACGAGGAGCACGATATGTGTTGACTATGATGACTCACAAGACTCGAATTCTGCTGGGAAATGACCAGGACCGTCCCATATTGCGGTCCAAACTTTATGGCTATCAAATATCAACAACGCGGTATTATCAGTATCACATCCCACTCGGTTTTGAACAACATAAATATAAAAATCCCTATGTACAGAATTCACCCCTGGTTTTATAACTATATCTTGTCTGAGCCCTCAAACTACGTGAACCTTATATGCTAAGTTTAGCCGCCATCAATATCCACAAGATATACTAAACTACTACAATAAGGTTAAATAGGAAAATACACAAAATGGTGGAATATTAAATTTTCGTATCAAACTGGATTAGGTATTTAATGAAAACTCTTTATTTTTAGTTATTTTTGACTATAAAACGTTGAAAACAAAATTTAATAATATCTTGTAAAAATTTTCTTTATTTCTTCAAAAATTATTACAATATAGCAACCTTCCTTTAAGAGGGACGAAACCAGACAAAAGTATGGTTAGGTGGCACAAATTATTAGATAGATTAAATAATCTAAGAAACAACATTTTTGATGGACCATGTTGCCTTTAAGAAAAAATCCATATGTTTTCGTTCAAAAATTTAACATATACCGAAAAAAATCCATAGGGTTCCCGAAGAACCCCTGGTTCCGTCCTATGCTTTTGTACTACCATCGATTGATCAAGAGGAACTGGTAAGGCCCAGAGGACCAGCAACACACCCTTACACATGTGTCGTGACCGTGAGAATGAGTGAATGTGATCATTTGTCGGCCTTTTATTCATTTTCATATTTTTCGACATCAAGTTTATATGTCTGTTTTCAGTCATATAGTTAAAACTCTAGAAACAACAATTCCATAACATGTTTGATCTTATGAATAGAAGGTGAATTCTCATTTCGTATGGACCTTCATTCTAGTGGCGGACTCAGGAAAGTTGAGGACGAAGAGTAAAAAAAATTTATTTAGACAAAATCGTTAGCAAACACAAAAATGAAGAGTAGATGATTACAAAGACTTTTACATTGTTTGACTTTAAAAATGGGGGGGTTTACATTGTTATGGCTTCAAACGTGAGGAGCAATTATTGAGTTATGATGTGATGCACCTTAATAAAATAGTCATAAATAATAAAGAATTTACACTAAAAATCGATTTTAATATAAAACGATTTTTTTTATAAAGTCGTGAGGGCATAATCGCCACCCCATAATGGCCATGGTATGTCCGACCTCAGCTTCATATCAAACCAAATCATTCACCTTAAAACACGAGCAATAATTCCTAATTCTCTAGTCACCCAAATTATTTGGTTCAACTAGAGGTGCGTGCGCAGAACAGTAACCAATCGGTTTCGTTGAGTCAAACATGAAGCAAACCAGTTTCAGTCAACAGGAATAAGCGAAACCAGTTCGGCACGATACCTGCAACCGGTTTGGAACCGGTTTGGGTATACGTTCATTGCCGAAACACGTTTCGGTTCGTTAACCTGTAAAACCTGTTTGGATCAGTTTTTGGTTCTTTTTTTTTTTTTTTTTTTTTTTTTTATTTTACATATAGGAAATACATAACATAAACAAATACAAAGAAGACGTGATGACAAGAACGGTGCTGTTTATTTTTAAACATATAGGAAATACAAACATATTGGAAATAACAAATAAACAAATACAAAATAAAACTAGTTAGTATGTGTATTGTCCGTGTCCGTGGTGACATAGACCCCTCCAACAAGCTCCATCTTGGGGTTTCCGTCATCTACTGCCACCGCTGCTCAACATATTAGTCCCGAGGATGTTCTTTCAAAGAGCCGTCGCTAACTAGCATCAAACGCAATTTCTGATCGTTATTTTGATGGCTTCATTCTATTTGCAACCTCTGTCATTAAAGACACCATCTTCAACGTCCAATGGCAGTTCAAGTGGAGTTGTGTGCTGTCGATGTC
This sequence comes from Tanacetum coccineum, assembly GCA_026074375.1. Taxonomy (NCBI): domain Eukaryota; kingdom Viridiplantae; phylum Streptophyta; class Magnoliopsida; order Asterales; family Asteraceae; genus Tanacetum; species Tanacetum coccineum. The sequence goes on along the minus strand of BQNB010004080.1, from coordinate 70,115 downwards.
TACGCGCATGACGTCTAAGTGGTTCCTTTAAACACATACACAGCTCCTAAAGACTCTGCATTAGTCTTGTTCTTCTTCTTACATCGGATCGACAAAATCCTACCACGTTGTGAAAATGTGCTCTGATTCAGAAGCAACCGAAGAAGCTTGGACACTTAATATACTTCCAGGGCCATGTGGGATAGAACAGGAAACTGATTTCCTTTTGTTTCCAAAACCCAATACATCATAAGATACATAGTCCTTCATGGGCTGAAGTCCCTCACAAAATCTGTTTGATATCTTGCTCATACTCAGAGGACATTATAGGGATCACCCATGTCCTTGCTTTTTTATGTTGGGTAAACCGTGTAACCATACGGAGATAAAGGATCACGACCTTTGGGATGAAGAATAACCCTCAGGCAGTTGTTTGATTGATCTGGGACTACCATATTTTCAGTATAATACATATTATACAATCCTTGGAAAGATTCATGAAAATAATCATAAAACGACCTAGTATTCAAACCCATCATCGCAAACTTTCCCCAAGTCCCTACTTCTATTTTTCACATATAAATATTCTACCCAGTACATGTAAAACATGTGATTTAAACGTCTGTCACAAGTAATTTTTCAAAATTTGGTGGCATGTTTCAAAATACTTCCTAAGTTTTCTCTTCATCGGTTTACCCAATACTTGCATACAACCCCCCCTCAAGTTCTAAATCAAGGATAATTTACAACTTATGAAAAAAATCTGTTTCAAAACCAATGGACAGAATGTTGGTAGTAAAACCCCCGACAAAACAAAACCGTGAAGCATTTTTAAAACTCCGCAAGTAAATGGTTTAACATTTCAATACCTCCCCAACTTATACATTTCATCCGGAATTCTTTAAAACCTTCAACCATTCGTGCTGACCAAAATGCATGAAAATGACTCAAACGTTATTTGCTGTTTCAAACCAGCTTTTCGAAACATTTCCAAAAGTGAGTTCCTTCGTGTTTCAATGTCCCAATTTGGCGAATAACAAGGTTTTTCTGCATCGTGACAAATTTTAATATACCAGTCTACACGGTTTTTCTCACCAGATTGAACATCTTTAACATGGTATAAAACAAACAAATTTACTAAAGAGAATCCACGAGGAGCACGATATGTGTTGACTATGATGACTCACAAGACTCGAATTCTGCTGGGAAATGACCAGGACCGTCCCATATTGCGGTCCAAACTTTATGGCTATCAAATATCAACAACGCGGTATTATCAGTATCACATCCCACTCGGTTTTGAACAACATAAATATAAAAATCCCTATGTACAGAATTCACCCCTGGTTTTATAACTATATCTTGTCTGAGCCCTCAAACTACGTGAACCTTATATGCTAAGTTTAGCCGCCATCAATATCCACAAGATATACTAAACTACAATAAGGTGTAATTAGGAAAATACAAAAATGTGAATATTAAATTTTCGTAATCAAACTGATTAGGTATTTTAATGAAAACTCTTGATTTTTTAGTTATTTGAGTTAAACGTTGAAAACAAATTTAATAAGATTGTAAAAATTTTCTTTTTTTCTTCAAAAATTATTATCAAATAGCAACCTTCCTTTTATAGAGGGACGAAACCAAGACAAAATATGGTTAGGTGCACAAATTTTTAGATAGATTAATAATCTTAGAAACACATTTTGATGGACCAGGTGCATTTAAGAAAAATCAATATTTTTTCTCAAAAATTAACATTATACCGAAAAAATCCATAGGGTTCCCGAGAACCCCCTGGTTCCGTCCTTGCTTTTGTACTACCTCGATGATCAAGAGAAATGGTAAGGACCCAGAGGACGCAACACACCCTTACACATGTGTCGTGACCGTGAGAATGAGTGAATGTGATCATTTGTCGGTCTTTTATTCATTTTCATCTTTTTCGACATCAAGTTTATATGTCTGTTTTCAGTTATATAGTTAAAACTCTAGAAACAACAATTCCATAACATGTTTGATCTTATGAATAGAAGGTGAATTCTCATTCCGTATGGACCCTTCATTCTAGTGGCGGACTCAGGAAAGTTGAGGACGAAGGGCAAAAAAAATTTATTTAGACAAAATCGTTATGCACACAAAAATGAAGATAGAGATATAAAGTTTTTACATTGTTTGACTTTAAAGGGGGGGGTTTACATTGTTTGGCTTCAAAGTGAGGAGCAATTTGAGTTTATGATGTGATGCACTTTAATAAAATAGTCAATAAAAAATAAAATTTACACTAAAAATCGATTTTTATAAAACGATTTTTTTTTATAAATCGTGGAGGGCACCGCCACCCCATAATGGCCATGTATGTCCGACCCTGCTTCATTCAAACCAAATCATTCACCTTAAACACGAGCTAATATTCCATAATTTCTAGACACCCAAATTATTTGGTTCAACAATACTTTTGTCAAGCCATAGTTGCAAAAACAACAAACACAAGGTTCATCTCCACACAACTCACAAACTTATAATAAAAAACAAATGAAAGGCCCTCAAATAGCTAACAAACGCAAAATTCCAATCCTAACCCCAACTATAAAAAATCAACCAAATACACATTACAACAACACAACACACCCAAGGACATTTTCGTCTTTCTAACATTTTCACACGTAAATAATTTCATTCATAAATTCACGAACCACATGATCTCAAACGAATAATACAGCTTCCTTTTTTTCTCCATTTTAGAGATAAAGAAAACAAAAGATAAGAGAGAAAAAAAACTATCAAGAAAATCAAAAACTTGTTCTTGATGATGATGAATTAACCCAAAGATTTCATCAAGATCATATTTTTTCATATATTTCAAACACCCTTTACCATTTTCGATCATACCCACATGGCGAAAAAGTCCACAGCAGGAGAACCAACCGGATCAAGACAAGTGGCGTCAGAAATCAGGTACCGAGGTGTTAGAAAGAGACCATGGGGACGGTTCGCTGCGGAGATCCGTGACCCATGGAAAAAAGCGCGTGTGTGGCTCGGAACTTTTGATTCGGCAGAAGACGCGGCACGTGCTTATGACGCTGCCGCGGTCTCCCTCCGCGGCCCAAAGGCGAAAACGAACTTTCCTGTATCTCATCAAGTGCCCGATTTTTATATCGATAATCAGAAACAAAAACAACAAGAGAACCTTTACAAGCTTCAACATGTTAATAGTCATGATGTTATTATTAATCAAGCGAGGCCCACAACAAGCAGTCTTAGCAGTACTGTTGAGTCTACTAGTGGGCCTCGCTTATCGTACACGCCACATAATCATCGTCCGGTACAGATAAAAACAGCTGCACCGGACGATGATGATTGTCACAGCAATTGTGACTCGTCATCATCTGTTATTGATGATGAATATTTTTCATCACCGAGAAGACCGTTACCATTTGATCTTAACTTTCCTCCGCCCGTGGATGAGATTGCAACAGGCGGAGATAGCGGTGACATATTTGTCACCGCCTTATGCTTATAATATTTTTTTACAAATTTACGGATATGCCGTTTGAAATTATATGCAATTTTCTTGTTTACTTTTTATAATTTCAAGAAAATCTTGTTATGTAGATTATTAGTGTAATATGAGGCTGTTACGAAATTTATACTATGTACTATCAACATTTTAGATCTTGAGTTTTGTTATAATCTCATGATGATCAATTTTCCTTATAGCCAATGTATAAAGTTACACACATTCACACATGTTGTTCTTGAATTTACATATGTTGTTAAGTTATTTAGCAATTGTTTGATCTTGTTGATTAATGGTTGATGTGTTTTTTTTATTGTTACTAAATGTATAATATAAAGTTTTAATATTATGGTGTGGTTGTAGTTGTGGTAGGTTGGTAATTATTTTTTGCATCTAGAATTGCACCGATGATGTTGCAGGGCTCCATGTTTCCAACCTAATTTTCTGCTTTATTTGTCGGGTGTATATCTATAAATTATGGTCTAAATTATGGTGGGTGAAAATGAAATTTAATAAGTTAGGTTTGGATTTTCTAGAGGATTAAAATATGTAAGGTTATTATTTATCTATTTTGTTTTAATTGATTTGGATGTTATTTCAGAAAAAATGGTGACAGGATTCGGATATTATTTTCTAAGTAAGTTCTTATCATTTGACAGAAATTGCATTGTAAATTGTATGGATTAACAATGTTGTTTAGTTGTTAGGTGGTAAGTTTACAAAAAGTTGTAATTTTATTAATATGAAAATTGTGTATTGGTGCAGAGTGCAAACATAACATTTGACAGAAGATTACAAAAAGTAGTATTGATGCAACCATAACATGTTGTATCATGTTTTCTTTACTCTTGTTAATACCAGTTTTATGTCTAATAGAAACTGTTGTAAATCATGATATCATCTAGTTTCATTTTAGTCAGGATTCGAATTTCCAAATTCGGTGAACTTCTTTTGTACCCAAAATTAAACTCTATGTTGTCTTGTCTTCCAAGTAGAGTAGTATTTAAACTGTTTTTAGTATTACTAAAGTATCCCCACCCGACAATACGGCAATCTGTCCGGATGTTGAGTAGGGATATCTGCCAAAAGGCCGGAAAAGCATATATTACATCACGAATCTTTTCTCCGATTTCCAGTCGATCTCTTGGTTCTTTGGCTTATGATCGTGGTCGCGAGGGTCAAATATCTAAGTATGTGTTGCAACCACCCATGTGAATGCCTTTGAGTATATGAGGAACAAAGGTGGGCTAGCATCAAAGTTTGATCTTTGATGTAAATCAATCATATCTAGATAGGATACAATGTATAAGGTCCAATTATTCACCAATATTTACGAAACCCGGATGCTATTCTAATCACAAACCAAACTATTGCAAAATGGGAGGTGTAAACCAAAATTTGGTACACATGCGTCATCCCAAGAGAGAACACCCAATGTATTGGATGGTTAACTGGTATGCTTAATTATATGTCTAAATTTATGTGTTAGCATACTATTGGAGACAATTCACTTACTGTCATGTATATTAGATACATAATTAGTCATATTGTTTAGGCCTCTCAATCATTTTCCTATAGTACTCACCAAGGTTTTCAAGATTGAGATCTTACTTAGGATCGTTTTTGTCTTTGTAAGATTGAGATCGAAGATCGGATCGGAATCTTAAAATCCTATAATAATGTTATTTTCTTAATAGAGTAGTTTTTTTTATAATATTATACAAATCTACGAATTATTATATAGCATAAACACAAAATTATGTGAATATCTCCTGAAAATATTGTCACAAATTATGATTATGAAATATTTAAGAACATCAACATGTTTTTGAATTGCACAAAACACAATCCACAAATTTGTAGTTTTTTAGTTTGTGATTCGAGAAAAATAAAATCGGATCGGATTAGATCTTATGATCCTATGGTTAAGATCGGGATCCTATAAGATTTTAAGCGTTGCAAAGATCCTATGTATGACCCATATCGTTTTTGTTTTGCGGTATCGTAAAATCGTAAGATCCTAAGATCAGGATTGAGATCTTAGCGCATTTTTATTTTCACACTTTTAAAAACTGTGTAAAATTCCATTAGTTTTTAACACTTAATAATGTGCAAAAATTTGTTACATTAATAAGTGTGAATTTTTTTTGTAAAACAATTAATTTTTCACATCTATCACTTTGGACAGATTCTTATCCAATCACAGACCGATTCTTCTTCGAGAGTCGGCCCATGATTATGGTCCGGTTCCCTTCCGATTCTTTCACCATTGGATTCATCTCGAGGGCTTTAATGATTTCGTCACTTCAACTTGGAATTCTGCCCCTTCTGTTGACTCTAATGGAATGCGTAACTTGGCGGGTAAATTGAAATTCCTTAAAGCTCACATCAAGATTTGGATTAAAGATAACAAAAGTGAAACAGTTTCTACTATTGCAAATCTTAAGAAGGAGTTGAACCAGTTAGATGCGGTTATTGACAAAGGTACAGGTACTGAGGTAGAAGCGGAAAAAAGAATGGAGGTGTTGGCTGCTCTTCGTAACATTGATCATATTCATTCCATGGATTTGGCTCAAAAGGCCAAGATCAAATGGTCAATCGAAGGCGATGAAAACTCAAATTTTTTCCACGGAATTTTGAATAAAAAACGTAATCAAATGAACATCAGGGGTATTACGATTGATGGCGTTTGGAAGGAGCAGCCTAATGATGTCAAACAAGAATTTCTTTCTCATTTTCAGGATAGATTCGCTAAACCTTCGGAGAGGCGTGCTAATATTGATATGAGATTTCCGAAAACTATTTCTGAAGATCAAAGTCAGGACCTCGAGCGAGAAGTTTCTAAACAGGAGATTAAAACGGCTGTTTGGGGCTGTGGCACAGACAAATCCCCGGGCCCTGACGGGTTTTCTTTTGGCTTTTATAGGCATTTTTGGCCTGTTATTGAGCACGATGTTTATATGGCTGTAAATCATTTCTTCATTCATGGAGAAATTCCTCCTGGTTGTAACTCATCATTTATAGCTTTGATCCCAAAAGTCCCGGACGCTAACTTGGTCAAGGACTTTAGACCTATTAGCCTCATTGGAAGTATCTACAAGATCATTGCCAAGATTTTGTCTAACAGGCTTGTTAATGTTTTGGGGGACATTGTTAATGAAGTGCAATCTGCGTTTATCGCCGAAAGACAAATGTTAGACGGTCCGTTTATTCTTAATGAGATTCTCCAGTGGTGTACCAAAAAGAAGAAGAAAACTCTAATTTTTAAGGTCGATTTTGAAAAGGCCTTCGATTCGATTAGATGGGATTTTTTAGATGATGTTCTTAAAGAGTTCGGTTTCAGGTGTAAATGGCGTAACTGGATTCAAAGTTGCCTAACTTCTTCTAAGGGTTCTATTCTTGTCAATGGATGTCCTACGAATGAGTTCCAATTCTATAAAGGGTTGAAACAAGGCGATCCTTTATCCCCCTTCCTCTTTATCCTCGTGATGGAGAGCCTTCATTTATCTTTTCAAAGGATCGTAAACGCGGGGATGTTTAAAGGTATTGTGTTAGATCAATCTTTATGTCTTTCGCATATGTTCTATGCGGATGATGCTATTTTCTTAGGGGAGTGGAGTGACGGTAATATCTCCACTTTGATTCACGTTTTGAAATGCTTTTTTCATGCTTCGGGCCTTAAGATTAACTTGAACAAAAGTAAGATAATGGGGATTAATGTGGAAAGTGCTCAGGTCATCCAAGCGGCTGCAAAGTTAGGATGTCTCGTTCTTAAGTGTCCTTTCTACTATCTTGGGACTAGAGTGGGAGGTTCTATGACACGTGTTCAAGCATGGCAAGAGATAGTTGAAAAAGTGAAGTCTCGGCTTTCCAAATGGAAATCCAAAACTTTATCTATTGGTGGTCGTTTAACTTTGTTGAAATCGGTTTTAGGATCTATTCCAGTCTTTCACATGTCTATTTTCAAAGTTCCTTCAAAGGTGCTTCATATCTTGGAGTCTATTAGAAGTCATTTCTTTAATGGCCATGATCCGGGTAGTAAAAAGGCTTCTTGGGTTAAATGGAACAATGTTTTGACAGACAAAAAACGAGGCGGGCTAGGTGTGTCTAGCTTATTTGCGTTAAATAGAGGCTTGATGATTAAGTGGGTTTGGAAGTTTCTCTCGCAAAAAGACTCTCTTTGGACTAAAGTTATTGTGGCTATTCACGGTGTGGGTGGTAAAATTCATTCGGAATGGACTTCTACTGGCAAATCATGTTGGCTTTCGATTTTGAGTGAAGTTCGATCTCTCCAAAGAAAAGGTATGTACGTTTTTGATTATCTGACTCATAAGATGGGAAACGGGGAGTCCACCAAATTCTGGTTGGATCATTGGCATACTAGGGGCATTTTTAAAGACATTTTTCCCAGATTATACGCGCTTGAATCCTCAAAGGATGTTACTGTTAGTTCCAAGATAGGCGACACGAGTTTGGTCTGCTCCTTCCGTCGAATTCCTAGAGGGGGTATCGAGCAAAATCAATTCGACAGCTTGGTAGAATTGGTTCGTTCTGTCACTATCGTGCCTTCGGCTGACAGATGGAATTGGAATCTGGAGAGTACGGGTATATTTTCGGTGGCCTCTGCTCGTAGACGTATCGATGAGATATGCCTTCCGAATATTGGAGAAGAAACTAGATGGGTAAAGTGTGTCCCGATAAAAATCAACGTTCTTGCCTGGAAAATCAAGACCGATGCTTTACCTACCCGGTTCAACATTTCTCGTAGAGGTATTGACATTCAGGATATGTCGTGTCCCATTTGTGATAATGCTATTGAATCGACGGACCATTTGTTCTTTAGGTGTGGATTGGTTCGGGACATTGCTAATAAGGTTTTGAGCTGGTGGAATTTGGATCACGCAAACTTGAACTCATATGCAGAATGGAAGTCTTGGCTTGTTTCAATTCGTATGGATTCCAAACTCAAAAAGATGTTCGAAGGATTTTGGTACTCCATTTGGTGGTACGTTTGGATCTATCGAAACAAGCTCCTATTTGACGAGAGAAAACCTTCGAAATCGATGCTTATTGATAATGTCATTGCTAGTTCTTTTTATTGGTGTAAGTATAGATCTAAAGCCTCGTTCGGATGGAACGAATGGCTCAAAAACCCCTGTATTATTGTTTTGTAATCTAGCACCTTGCTAGTTTTTGTTTCTAAAAAAATCGTCGTTCCAAAAAAAAAATAACACTAGTTGCTTCTTGCCATTCTATACAAATTGTTAAACACTAGTTGCCAGTTTCTTCCAAACTTCGCATGTCAAACGCTACGTATTACTAGTGATTTTTTTTCTTTTCTTCATGTGACTTAACAAAAGAAGAGTGTAGGTTTCGTTTATCCCACATTGATTTATGGGTAAAACTTGAATGTCTTTATAACTTGAAACGTAAAGGGTTGGTTATATTTTCTTTGAAATGTTGCACAAACAACTTGGTTCTCAATTTACCTGAAAGAATGTATATGACCCCTTTTCCGGTAAGTTGGAAATGAGTTGTTTATGTCAACATTATTGGACATTTTTTTTGACATTTACCTTAAGATTACGATTCACATTTTCTTTTATATTTTTTTGTAATATTTCTTGTGTGTTTATGACAACGTGTGCTCAGTAACGGAATTCATGACCTTTGTTAGCTTTAATAACAACATATTTTATTAACTGCGTTTAACAAGGCATATTGTATTTTTTTTAGTTTAAAAAGTGAAAATATGAGAAGTTCATGTGTGCAAGCAAGGTGTTCACATATAGAACTTAACAAAAGAAAAGTAGGTTTTGTTTATCCCACATTGATTCATTGGCAAAACTTGAATGTGTTTATAAGTAAGAATGTAGAGGGTTATTTATGTTTCCTTTGAAATGTTGCACAAACGATCGGTTTCTATTACTGGAAAGAATATATATGAATCCTTTTCGGTAAGTTGGAAATGAATCGTTTATATCACACTATACCTCATGTTTATTTACTATTTGTTTTTTTTGAAAGGCGGAGTTTATTAAAGCACTAGCAAGAAGCTAGAAAAAACGATTACAAAGAAATAAGCAAGGAGGTTTTTTAGATTTAATGAGATAATCGTTTAATTTGGTTGCAATGTTTAAATTGGTTGGGGATTAAAAAACCAACGGGAGCTATCAGTTAAGTTTGTAATTGATGGTATCTTTCGCACTCATCTTTCAAAGTTAGCTCAAAAAGTTTTTGATGAAGTTTTCTTCTTGGCCTTCTGGGTTTGTACTGAGACAGGGGAATAAGGTTTGGCATGGACCCGTTGAGGATAAAGTCATAGAGATAGGCGTTGACACATTTGGTGCCATTCGATCATGCTTTTTGTTGTGCATCACAAATCAACATTCTAATATTAATGTTGATTGGAAGTCTTAGCGGTGTATCCGATATAGTTTTCCTCATATATTAGAGTGAGGAGTATCATGGCATGCCATTCCCTCATTTTTAGCATCTCCATTTTTAACATTTACACACCAAAACACCATTCTCTCATAACATGTCATTTAAGTCCACTCACTCATATTTTTCCCCATTTTTTCAAACAAAGTAATTTCATTTATTCAAATAATAATACAAATTACATAAAAATACATTATAAGTAGAGTAAAGTACATTTTTGACCCTTGTGGTTTAATGAGTTTTTTACTTTTGGTCCAAAATTTCAATAAAGTTTTGGTTTTAGTCTAAAAGGGACACTTTTATTTTACTTTCAGTCCAAAAGCATGTTGTTATGGTCCTTGTGGTTTGGTGGGTATTTCACTTTTGGTCCAAATTTTTAACATGTTTGGATTAAAAGTGAAACAAAAGTATCACTTTTAGACTAAAACAAAAACTTTTATGAATTTTGGACAAAAAGTGAAAAACATACCAAACTACAAAGACAAAAAATGTACTTTACATTTAACTTTGATTAACTTTTCAAATTTTCTAGATTTGTTACTGACTATGCCAACTTTCTAAAGTTTAAGGGTAAAAACTAAAATTTAACATTTTCAAATGTTGAAAATGAAAAAAAAAATATTAAAAGAATAATAATAAAAAAAAGAGATGACTTATTAGTACTTTTTAAAACATAAGTAATACTATCTTATTTTTTTTGTTTTTTTTTGTTTTTTTTTTATTTTTTACTTTTTTTAATAATGTTTTATTATAAAGCTATAAAACTGAAAGTATAATACTATAAGTCTGTATTTCGTCATTATGTATGTACAATCAAGGTTGTAAAAATCGTGAATCGTTAGCAGGGCGGTCGATCACCTTGTAGCTTGTAATCGGTCTAGGCGGGATTAATCGGATTGGCAATTCTGGCAAAATTTAGGAATTTTTGGCAAGTTTTGTGTATTTCCGACGAGTTTTAGGTATTAATGGCAAGATTTTTTCTATCAAAACAACTTATATTATATTTAAACACTTACTATAAGTAATCAAAACAAGTTTACGGTGAGTTTTAGGTACTTCTGGCAAGATTAGAAGGTTTCCGGCAAGTTTGATCACCGTTGATCGCCGTTGACCACGGTTGACCTATTTGTTTGACCCAGATGCATAAATCGGCAAAGTCGGTGGCCTTGTAGCGCCTAGACGGCGATTAATCGGCCTTGTAGACCTTTTTTTGCAACATTGTGTATAATACTATAGTTTATAACTTAATAAAGCTTGTTTGTAATTAATTATTGATAGGTTCTCAATTCTTTAAGTTATTGCTAAAGTTCTAAAAATAATAATATTGTATATGTAAAATGATGTGGCTTTGGTCAAAAAATTATTCCCTAATAGGATACCCTTATAAGATCTCCGACTAGTAAGAGACGAGTTTGAGGAAACATCGCGCACCAAAAGAGCGCCCCGATTAGATACACGATAGGAATTGAGGCGGGTTTAAGAAAGAATTTGGTAATCGGGTTTCGGGACCGGGATGACTGCCCAACCCCAAACCCGACCCATTACCATCCCTACATAAAACGTATGCCTCTATAACGACATTCATGGCCTTTGTTAGCTGTAATAAAACATACAATTCGTGCCCTAATATCAACATATTCTTTATGCTTGTTTTCAAAGAATTTATTTATTGCGTTTAAAAAGACATATTGTATTTTGTCCTTAGTTTAGTCCTTAGTTTAGAAGAAGTGAAATATGAGAAGTTCATGTATACAAGCAAGGTGTTCACATATGGAACTTAATAAAAGAAAAGTAGGTTTTGTTTATCCCACATCGATTCATTGGCAAAACTTGAATGTGTTTATAACTAAAAATCTAGAGGGCTGGTTGTATTTCCTTTAAATTGTTGCACAAACGGAGCTCTTAGAGATCCGGACGAAAATGGTCCATTAACCCTTTCCTTTCAGATTTCAAAGGGTCCGTTTATGTCACATTATTGGATATATTTTTTTCTAATTTACTTAATTTTTTTTAATTTACCTAATGTTTGTTTGTTTGAAGATTACGATTTACAATTTTTTTTCCTTGTAATATTTCTTGTGAGTTTATGAGTACAAATAATTTCATGCTCCACAATTATATATTTATGTCAAGGATTTTTTTTCAATCTTTTAACAACACCTAAACGTTTTTATGACGCATCATGACGTTAACTGATGACAATGAAAAACAATAAACCGACTTGTAACCATAATTTTCTTCTTGTTTTCCTATTATTCCTTATACTTAGTATTTGCTTAAAGGTGACTATTATGTGAGAATTGTCATGTTTCTTTACATATATTTTTCTTCGAAATCGACTATATGTTTTGTACATCTGAGAATCGATGAGTTATGCTATAAACATGAAAAAACATCAAATATTTGATTAATCTAAACTTGATGAATATACGATTTACGTTCAGTTTCACTTTACTTGGCGTCTAACCAAACCTTTTGTACCAGCAAACGACATTTTATGATGTATCAAATAGCCGGTTAGTCCAAATGTGAGATTTAGACTAATCTTTGAAGTTAGCTCAAAAAGTTTTTCATGGAGTTTGCTTCTCGGGCTTCTGGTCTGTATTGAGATTGGGGAATAAGGTTTGGCATATGCCCCTGTTGAGGATAAAGTCATGGAGTTAGGCGTTCACACATTTGTTGCTATTCAATCGCGCTTTTTGTTGTGCATCACAAATGGACGTTCTAATATTAACGTTGATTGGAAGTCTTGGTTTTGTATCCGATGTAGTTTTTCTCATATATTATTGGCACTTAGGCTACTCATTTTTGTTGTGCATCACAAATCGACATTCTAATATTATTACACTAATATGACTTGATAACCCAATATATCTTGTAATATATGGCATGAAAAGTAAAAAATAAAGATCATGTGATTTGCCTGAATATGAGTCGCTGACACACAACAGAATCCTGACTTATAGACCTATATAACTGAAAAGCCAGGGCAAGTACAATGAGCATCTTAAAGAAGATCAAAATTAACTACTTTCATACATCAAAATCAAAATGATATATTCATAGCAAGTCATTTGGTAGCAGCACAAAATGTACAACAAACTTCTTTATGCCACCATTTCTTCAAGGGGCAAGGAGGCGGTCCGAAGACTATCCTATCGCCTCTCGTCAAAACCATTAGCCGCGCCATTTCTTCAAACTAGAAATGTCGTTGTTCGACCTCAACGAGAGCCTAGTCTAAGAAAAGAATTTCCCTTGACCAAATCCGCATTTAGCGCGTACTTTATCACAAACACTAGAGGTTTTAGGTCTCATTCAAGTGCTCGGACGAGAGAAGGTTGGTTGGCATGGTTGGGAAAGAAGAAAAAAACTATAGCAGTTGTTATTATATGTATGTTGGCTTTACGTTATTTTACGAGTGAAAAATCAGATTTGCCACGTGTTGTGACAGCGGGTGCCCGGGTGCTTCATCAACCCGCTCGTGAAGTGTATCCCGGAGAAATTGGGTCGGCTCGTGTTGACAAAGTTATTGATGATATGGTTAAGGTCATGAGGAAAAAGTTTTTAGTTAGCCTTTCTGCTCCACAAATTGGTGTTCCTTTAAGAGTTGGTTTTCGTTCCATCTTCTTTCCTTGGTAATGGTTTCTTTTAAGAATCGTAATTTCATTATTGACCCACACGCAGATTATTGTGTTGGAGGACCGGAAATCATACATAGCACTTTCACCAAATAAAGTTAACGAGGAACGAGACAGGCGCCCTTTTGATCTTCTCGTATGTCAATCCACCTTTAAACCATGTAACTCCGCTAGTTAATTAATTGTCAATCTGAAAGTTCTCATATATCTATTTGGTTATTGAAAAGAGAAGAGCAACAAAACGGCATTGTTTTTCGAAGATTGTGTAAGGTGAGTTCAATGGCCTCGTATGGTCAATCTTCATAAGATAATATACACGCTTGTTGAGTAGTGAGTACTACAAGTCTGTAAAAATAAAATGTTACACATAGAGGAAGATAATGATGGTTTCTTTTTTACTATGCTTTTTCCAGTGTGTTTATTTTCTAAGGTTTTTGTTATTTGCCGATCCTTGGTGGTATATAAAGATCGTCAATTCCGTTTGTTGTTTTTTTTTCTTTACCGACACCCTTTCTTTTGTTGTGTGCCCTCCCTTCAATCTCCAAATTAACGGTTTTATTTTGTCATGGATGAATAATCGGCTCAAGAAGTTCTCCGAATAAGTAACATCGGCCGGTCAAAAGATGGGGTCGATGTTATCACGATATCTACTAAAATACTGTGTTTGTTACTAATTTCCGCCGCGGACCTTGTGGTGCTAAAGAGTTATGGCATGTTTGCAAGCAATATGGGCACGTGGTTGATTCCTTCATCCCTGTTCGAAGATCCAAGGTTGGCAAACGATTCGGTTTGTATTCGGTTTATAAACATTTTTGATATTGACAGATTGGTGGGAAACTTGTGTACCGGTTGTGGATTGGTAGTTCATCATTTGCACGCTAAATGTTGCTTCGTTTCATAGGCATGCGGTGGATTGCACTAACTGCCAAACAGACTCAAGGGCAAGGGGAGAGTGAGTGGACCATTCTGACAAGGTGCTTGTCTGATGGCCTAATTCTATGAGGAATGATTCTAATTCTTATGCCTCTGCGCTGAAAGGACAAGCACAGCCGAATGCGGAGGCAATCAATCAATCTACATTGGTTCTAGACGAATCATGTGTCAATGAAAAGGATTATTCTCTTTGTCTAAATGGGAAGGTTAAAGAATTTGGTTCACTTGATAATTTGAAGATGGTATTGTGCAATGAAGGTTCAGTGATGTTGACTAATCAGATATTGGGGTGGGATGTGGGTGATGTTTGTATTTAAATAGTTGGAGGTAAAGAGAAATTTTTTAGCAAGCGTGGCGATTATTCCTTGGGTTTTTTTATCAAGCATCTTGTCAATATTCCTTTAAGGATCTTCACGTTGTGGATGGAAGAATCCTATGGGGTTGACGTTGAATAGGTGTTCACATTAAAATGTGGTCTTTTAATACTTTCAAAATGGGATTGGTGAGTAAGTGGGGGACATTACTGAGGTGGAAAATAAGGAAGTCGAAAACTTATCATAGCAAAAGATGGTGTATTCACCACTACACGAGATATTAATGTGTTCGTATCATTTTAAGGATAGTTTTATAAAGGAAAGGTTTTTTGGGTCACGCGCTAAAGAGGTCTGGGTTCTGGAATCCCTGATTTTTGACAATAACTGATAAAGGATGGTAGTGAGTTCGGATGAGTCCACAATCTGATGCTATGAGTCTTCAAGAAGATGTTATAGGGGATGAAGAGGATAAAATACAAGGGCGATGTTGTTGTTAGTTGTCGGATCAGGATTCTATGGCTGTTAGGTGAACGCAACGTTGGGTGAGGTATTGAGCTGAGAATGAAGCTAGTTGATAGATTCAACAGACCTTTGGGTTCTATTCGTTACTCAGGAAAATTAAACAAAAGGATAAGATCAATGAATCGAGTTGCAAAAGAGAGTTTAAATTTCCTCCAGGTTACTACACCAAGGCGGAGGAAGAGTAAATGTGATGATTGTGTGTTTGAAACAAATGGTTACTGGCGAAGTTTATTCAAGTGCTAAGGCGAAAGAAGACAAAGTTGAATGGTACAGGAATCTGTGGTTACGGTTCTGGTCTCATTTTCAACAATATGAAATACCTCGCCTAAGAGTGGTTATTTATCTGAACGTTTATGGTCTGAAACTGATTTGAGTTGGGGCAAACGGTATGGGTTACGAAAACATTGGAAGGGTCTGTATTAAGAAAGGTAGAAGAAATTGTGAAAGGCAAGGGATGTGGATGAATGTGTTCCATTTGAATCGTGTCTATCTTTAAATGTTCAAGGCCTTAACACGGAAGGCCAAAAAGATTGGGTAAATGAGCTTTTGGAAGTTATTCATATGGTTGATTTTCTAACTCTTCTCGAAACTAAAATGGGGATATAAATCTTTTTCGACATCAAGAAGTGTTGGGGGGAATTTTGTGTTTGATTATGTTTTTCATCGTGAATCTATTGGTTTTTTCAGGAGGTATTCTCTTACATTTGGAATCTTCTGTGTTTAATTAATATTCTACTTACGGTGGTAGACTTTACTTTATCATTGTCGTGGAAAATGGATTTTAATGGTTAAATTGCTTCTTATTATTTGGTTTATGCTCCGCTAGAAAGCTTTAGAAAAAAAGATGTTATGGGATTTATCTTAACCTTATTATTATTTGTTGGAAAGGGGAGGTTATTCTCATGGGTGTTTTAATGCAGGGTTCGATATAAAAATGAAGAAATGGCTTGTCGGTTGGTTTAAGTTGCAAGGGGCTAAAGTTTTTAATCGGTTTATTGCCATTTCTGAAGCTGGTCTGAAGTACCCTTCATTGGTGCGAGGTTGTTCTTACACGTGTGTCATTGGGTCTGTTTCTATCGAAGATGAGGCAAGTTGATCGTTTCTTAATGTCGAAAGAGTATTAGAGAAAGTCCTTTATTTCTGCGACAACGTTGATAGGTTTCTTTAGGATCAAGGCCGATTCAGTTACGGAAACTAATTCTCGATTGGGCCATAATCCTTTTCGCTTGTTCCTTTTATTGGTTCGATATGGAAGGTTTTGATAAAACTTGTCCATGATGTTGGGGTGGATGCCACTATTTTCTCGGGTAACGCTCATGTTAAGTCTCATGCAAAAATTGAATGAAACGTTTACTAAGAATAAATTTCGGGAATGGAATAGAACAGACAATTGCATCACCAAATAGAAAACGAGACCGCAATTACAAAGGACGCTATGGTAAGCTGAGATATGATTAATGACAACGGTAATAGCGTTCGGAGGAGAAAACCTGCTTATCGAAATGGAGGTTTGTAATTCTATTTCAAAGGATTAGATAAATTGCATTAATATGGAGGTGCAAAAGGCGAACGGTAAAAATGCGGTTGTGGAAGGAGATGAAGAATTCCAAATTCTATCAGGTATCCATATAAAAAGTCGTCATTAGATCGCTATTCGTGGTGGGTTATGAAAGATGGTGTGTGGAGGATGTACAGGATGTTGTTAAAACAGGGGAGTTCGTGTAAATCACAGTTTAAAGCTCGTTTTGAGCAGCCTTCTCATGAGCGTCCTATTATAAATATGGAATTTCCAAATCAGTTAAATTCTTTCCAGGTTGCGGATTTAGAGGCCGAGGTTTCTATTGAAGAAATTAAAAAGGCGGTTTGGGACTGTGGTACTGATAAAGCTCCTGGGCCAGATGGTTTCACTTTTGGATTTTATAAACGGTATTGGGGCTTGATTGAGAATCTGATTGTGGTTAGCATGGTCAAGTATCTTCTTTCAAACAGGACTTTTTATAAGGGATGTAATTCTGCATTTATATCTCTTATCCCGGCAAATTCCTGATGCAAAATTGGTAAGGATCTTTAGACCAATTAGCCTCATTGTGAAGTCTTTATAAATTTAGCACAAGATTTTGGCTTAACCGTTAGTATGTTGGTGTTGGGTAATCTTGTAACGAAGTTCAATCGGCTTTCCATAGGCGGATTGAACAAAATTATGGGACGTCCTTCATTCTTAATGAGGTTTTAATCTGCTGGTTGTAAGATAAAAAGAAAGCAATAGTTCATTTGAAGGCTCGACTTTTGAGAAGCATTTGATTCGTCTCCGTTGGGAATTTTTCATTGACGTCTTAGGAAGGACGGTTGCGGATGATAGTTGGTGTGGATGGATCTCATGAGTGCTCCGAACCTCGAGGGGCGTTAGTTCTGGGTGAATGGAAGTACGACCGAGGAATTCAAATTTTTAAAGGCTCAAACAAGGAGATCCTATTGCGCCTTTTCTTTTCATTTGTATGTGACAGTCTTCAATATTGTTTCTCTTTCATTGAGTGGTGGAAGGGGGCCTTTGTTCCAAGGTATTGTTTTAAATCCTTCGACCCATTTATCTCATTTGTTCTTCGCGGACGATGTTGTTTTTATGGGACAGTGGAACTCGAATAATATTGACACCATTATTCACGTGTTAAAATGTTTCCATCTTGCGTCTGGGTTAAATATTAATTTGGGTAAAAGCTGTTGACTGGGTTATATTGCGGTTAATGATGTGTATTGTGCTAGACAAGCTGTGAATAAATTGGTTGTGTTATTCTGCAATACCCACGTTTATTTATTTGGCTCGAAAGTGGGGGGTAGTATGTCAATGGGTTAATGCGTGGACGAAATTGTGGCTAAGTTGGTTTGTTTGTTCGTACTTTCGAAATATGGGAAGATGAAATACCTTTATCGTTAGGTGGAAAAGATTAACTCTTCTCAAATCGGTTCTTGGAGCTATGTCTATTTTTATGATGTCATTATTTAGGTTGGCCTTTGTAGGTGCTCCATTAGTATGGAATCCTTAGGAGTCGTTTTTTTATGGGATGAGTTGAATTCAAAGAAAGCGATTTGGGCGTTAAATGGTGTAGAAGTGTTTAGCTTCAAAAGATAAAAGGCGGATACTTGGTGTTTCTAGTCTATTTGCGTTTAAATATGAGCTCTCCTGATTATATGGTGTGGAGATTAAAAATTCAGAATTAATCTATTGTGGTCGAGGGTTATAGAAAGGCATTCTTGGGGATTAAGGGCAGATTTGTATGGTTTATCGAAGGTGTTTCATAAGTCCATTTGGTGTGATATTGTTCGAGAGGTGCACGCTCTTAAAATGCAAGGATTTGATACTCTAATTTTCATGCAGAAAAAGATTGGAAATGGAAAAGGCAGTCCTTTTTGGGATCGAGTCTGGATTGGCGAAATTCCGTTTGGAAATTTAGATTTTTCCAAGACTTTATAATTTGAAGACCACATAAACAATGCTGGATGTGGCCTCTAACTAATTCAAGGATTGAACTTTTGCGGACTCTTTTTAGACGTTGTCCCGAGAGGAGAGAGTTGGCCGATTCCAAATGGGTTGAGCATTACAACGTGTGCTTAATGATAGTTGTTACTGGGGATATGGATGATAGATGGCGCTGGGACATCATCGCATTGGCGTGGGGATTGTTCGGTCTGCTTCGGTTCGAAGTGCTTTGGGAATGAAATCCGGCTTCTTGTGTTTCGTACTCAAACTCTGATGGATAAAGAGGTCCCTTTTTAAGGTAAATGTTTCATCTGATTGGAAGGTAACGTTTGGATTGTCTCCCTCCGGCAAAATCCTTTCTCGCTGTAGGGTTTGCCAATTTCCATTCTTTTCTTTGTTCGATGTGTGGAAATTGCGGTTGAAATCAAACATCGCACTATCTTTTTTGGTTGTTCTGTAGTCTAGTGATATTTTTCCGGAAAATTTGTCATGGTGAATGTGGGTTACTGGACTTAAGTTCCTCGCGAAGATTGGGGAGAATTGATTAATAACATAGGATCTTTTCTCAGACTAAGAAACTGCTCCCAAGGGATTGGTTTTGTTTTCTGGTGGTATCTATGGGAATTATCGTGAAAAAACTGCTTTTGGTGAGTTGACCGTTCCTCTAATAGCGGAACATTTGGATAGTTGTGGTATCTAGTTCTTATTGTTGGTGTCTCGGACTAGAAGTACAAGCATTATTAGATGGGGCACGACTGGTATAACCCCTTATTTATTTTCCTTGTAATTTCCTAGCTCCTTGACTAGTTTTTATTTATAAATTGACGTGCTAAAAAAATTGTCTATCTGGAAGTTTCTTCATATATCTATTTTGGTTTATTGAAAAATGTAGGTTATTTTGAACACAAAACTAAAGAGAAGAGCAACAAAACTGCACGAAGATTGTGTAAGGTGAGTTCAATGGCCTCGTATGGTCAATCTTCATAAGATAATATACACGCTTGTTGAGCAGTGATACTACAAGTCTGTAAAAATAAAATGTTACACAGAGAGGAAGATAATGATGGTTTCTTTTTAACTATGCTTTTTGCAGTGTGTTTGGGTATGAAGCAATGGTGGAAAGATTCCTAGAGTTAGAGGTCACAGGGTTGGATCAAGATGGGCAGCCAATAAAGGTGATGCCTGAGGGTGGCAGGCTCGTATTTTAAAACACGAGTGTGATCATCTAGATGGTATTCTCTATGTTGACAAGATGGAGAAGGGAACTTTCGGAACTGTGCTGAATCACAAGTTGCCTCTTGCTAAAAGTTGGCCCCAACAAAGCGTTCGCTAACTTCTTTCTTCCTTTTTTGCCATAAACTTGTGAATCTTAAACCAGACCATGTGACATGATAACTTGAATCATATCTGGTGATCACTTAAATATGATCCTTTACTGTTTTCAATTAAGTAGTTTAGATCGAGTCACATTGGTATTTGATTGATTATTAATTAACCGGAGTAGATGATTTACATGCAGTGAATTTATTATATTATCAGGTAATGAATTACAGTACTTACATTTCAAATCAACCAGGCTCATAAAATTAGTTGTTCTGACTTATCGCTCACTCTGTAATGTTTTATGAAACATTACAGAATGGATGCTGTAAATTTAAGGATAAGTAAATAAAATAGTTAAACACACAGCAAAAATACTACCTCAATAGATGACACCTCGAGAGTCCAGTGATCTGGTCTGGTGTCTGATGATCTTTAACATCCAACTAGTATATAGAGTAATCTTTAAAGTTTAAACCATAATGCTACCGAACGCCCTGCTTAGGACAACCCTTGGCAAGAGGCAAGTCCACATTATCTATGGTCCTGAATGTTCGTTTCACCATTTTGTCGACATATAAAGTTCCCTCTAGATGATCACATTCGTGTTGTAAAATACGAGCCTGCCACCCACAAGCATCCACCTTTATGGGCTTCCCCTCTTGATCCAAACCTGTCACCTCTACTTCTAGGTACCTTTCCACCAGTGCTCTATATCCATCAACACTGCAAAAAGCATGCCGATTATAGAACCAACACCATCTATGTGTGTTGTGTTTGGGGAGTGTTTGGATATGCATTTTAAATATGATTATGGTGAGTTGATCACTTGAAAATAATCAGCATCAGAATTGGATTACGTGGTTTGAAGTTTATTACCGTATCTGTTAAAAATTGGTAAAGAAGGCTAGTAAACTCACCTCAAGCAGCCTTCGAAAAAAAAAGCTGATTTGTTGCCCTTCCTTTTAAGTTTTGGATTCAAAATAACCTACATTATCAAGAAACCAATTAAAAAACTTAAACGTCACTAGGTAAGAAATGGGGTTCCTCAGATTTGAAGGTGGATTAAAGTACCAACAGATCAAAAGGGCGTCTGTCCTGTGCTATGTTCTCGTCCTCTGGTGCATGTGCTATGTATTCTTTAGTGTCCTCCAACACTATTATCTGCTCGTGAATCAATAATAGTAGGGGGTAATTAGTTTAAAGAAAAGTGATTCAGTAGTAGGAATAATCATATGCAGATAAAGAGTTGTAATAAAACAGCCTTGTCGGGTATAGATATAGTGTTAGATGTGCTTCTATTGTTTCAAGTTGCAAATAGCGATAATGACCCCTAAATAACTAACTAATCAAAATCAGTCTTGTAACTTTATTCAGGATTGCGTATTTATAACTACATGTATTTCATATAAATAAACATAGCCCGGAAATGAGTTGTAACAAAACGTAATACAGACATTAGTAATTGGATGTACTTGTGTTATATTAGAATGCAATTATCAAAGTAATAAGCTCTATACTTGCTGCAGTTCTAATCTTTTAAGGACTTGAGAGGCACAGTAATCATAAACATATTTAGCTCAGTTTGCATCCATCCAAACACTTAAACTAATTATCTAGGGACGGAACCAAAACTAAAAATGGCCGCCAATTGCATTTAAGAAAAGAAAAAATAAGACCACAAACACATCTTTTTGGAGACCGGGTGCATTTCCGAAAATTTGAGATTTTTAACAAGAATTAGCACTATGCCGCTAAATCCATGGCACCCACCCGGGTTTATTAAATTGGCTTTAAACTTTAGCTCAAAAGTCACCAAATCAGTAAAGAAGAAAAATGCTAAAAGCACTACATAGAGAGTAAGTTATCGCCGATGTTATAGCAAAAAAAAACTGCACCTAAGCTTTTTCCAAACTTATAAGGGGTGTTTGTTTCGGCTTATACGTGAGCTTATTTGATTTCGGCTTATATTTCATAAGCCCCAATTTACTGGCTTATATTGAGACTTATGGGCTTATATAAGTTTATAATATCGTAATAAACTTAGATAAGCGCACAAGTCTCAAAATAAGCCGGAAAATTGAGGCTTATGTTATATAACCCGAAATCAAATAAGCTCGTCAGCCCACATATAAGCCGAAACAAACAACCCTGAAACATAAGCCTCAATTTTCCGGCTTATTTTGAGACTTGTGGGCTTATATAAGTTTATTACGATATGATAAACTTATATAAGCCCATAAGTCTCAATATAAGCCAGAAAATTGGGGCTTATGTTATATAAGCCGAAATCAAATAAGCTCATACGCCCACATATAAGCCAAAACAAACACCCCAAACTTAACACAAAAACACAAATAAGAAAAAGGACAAACTTTTTTGGGAATGCCAATTTGAGGAGCAGCAAGACCAACACCAGGTCTTGTCCTCATAACCATCACCATATCATCTATTATCTTTTGAACCCGACCCGACCCGATCTCCTCAGCCAACACCTCCTTAGCCGGTTCATGCAAAACCGGGTCACCCGCTTGCACTATACCCGGCAACTCAACAACAACCTTTGTCTTCTTCCTTAACCCAGCTAACCAGCTTGCTTGACTATAATAACATGTGTTTTTGGCGGGAAATGATGGGTTTAAGATGGGTTTGTGTTTTCCGGTGACCGGAAAACGTGACAGCCGTCGTAGTGAGTTCATGATTAGTGATTTGGGTTTTGGGTTGTGGTTAGTTGTTTAATGTTTTGGGCCTTAATGAGCTCATGTTATGGGCTTGAACCCTGCAAACTTGACGGGTAAGATTGTAACATTGGTTGGGTAATTGCCGAATAATCGAAAATCAAAACCAAATCGAAATGAATATTATCAAATCGAATTTGTAACTGAATTGAATTCGTCAAAATTGAATCGAATCGAATTAAATATTCGGTTATGGTTTTGACAATCTAAACCGAAAACCGAAACCATAACCGAACCGAAAACCGAATTCATAATAAATATATACTCTCTCCGTCCTAAAATGCTTATCTCCCGATAAAAAACACACAGTTTAAGAAAAGTGCATTTATTACTGCTTTCTTTTTCTTACTTTTTGACAGAATGACAATTTTACCCTAAGCTTATTAATTAAAGTCTTCTTTAAAGTTTGTAATAATAATTTCAAACAAGGATAATATAGTAAACTTGACAAAACATTTCTATCCATTTCTAGTAGTGGACAATTAAATTAGGACATCGCAAAAAGAAAATGTGAACAATAAAAATGGAACGGATAGAATATATTTTATATATTTATATAAAACTTTTTCCAAATATAAATATAACACTTTATAAGCTTGAAATTTTCTTTTTGCTAATTATCTAGACTAGCATGGTACAATGCGGCGGCAGGTACGTGGTGTCTATTTGTGTGGCTAACAAATGTTACAATCTTACCCGTCAAGTTTTTATTTAAATTAAAGTTAAAGTCGTAAAAAATTTGAATCAAAATAAATTAAACCCACCTAAAAATCAATAAAAATATATAAAATGGATGTTGAATTAAAGAGCACAAACTTTTACAAAATATAGTAAAATTAGATCTTAAAAAGATAAATAGATAAAAAGATATTTCAACTTAAAAATAAAGATGATTTTTAATTAAGAAGTGACACATGTCATTTTAAGATATGATTCTTTAAAATAAGATGGATGGTTAAGATTGCACATCTTTTTCTTAATAGTATATATTGAAAGATAATATTTCCATAACAAGTATGTGGAAATGTGTGGAAATTCAGACTTTCTAATTATAGAATAGTCATAAATGCTTTATAATGTAGTATAGATAAATAAATGAATAAATAACTAAAATTATGTAATTCGGGTTATTCGGTTTAGTTTTCAGTTACGACGGTTCGATTTTTGGCTCAGTTTAATCTAATTTCAATTCGGTTCGATTTGATTTCGAGTTATACTAAAAAAATAAAACTAACCAAACAATCCAATAACCGAACCGATGAACACCCCTAACTACAAGTTTTCAGTTACGACTCTAGTTTCGTTTACATTTTATAGCAATCAGTATAGCTTGTTACCAAAAACTTTTGCAAATCGGAAAATTTTAACTTAAAGATTATTGTTATAGTCGGAGGTTCGCAAGTTATGGGAACTTGATAGATGTTTGCTGGCTAGTGTAAATTTTCGTTATAAATCTCTTTTTTACGGAATAAACCGGGTATCGAAATTTTATGTCACATAAATATATATGTTGTTTCGTTAGTCCACTAACATGTCAAAAAAAATACATATCTTTTTAGTTTGTTATACAAGGATTATATTATACAGAAATCCAAAAATGGAATTAATGAAAACTTAATTCAGTTTTATAAGAAATTTTGTAACATTAAAGCACCATATAGCTACATCGAACTAAAAGTCCCTTTCACTAGCTTATAGCAAAAGTCATGTCGACGACTCGATGAGTGCCTTGTTAAGGACAAGCTTACTGTCGTTTATCCAGCTTGTCAATGAAGAGAATTCCGTCTAAGTGATCACACTCGTGTTGTAGTATACGACTTGCCACCCTGAAGCGTCCACCTTTATTGGTTGCCTATTTCGTCCACCTATGGCGTTGGAATAGGTCGAGGCCTAACATTAGTGCTCAAAATTACTCGACATGCTTTTTGAAATTAGTTCTGGTGAGAAATTAACGAAGTTGAAGTTACTTGTGTGTGGTCACTGGGCATTGATGGAACTTTTTTTATAAATGACGCTCGATGCATTATTGATTCGAAGATTCTCCCTTCTTTAGCTTCATCGACAGTTTGGGACAAAACATTCCTCGAAAGGTCAATATTTTTATTTGGAGGTTGATTTTGGATCGCTTGCCTCATAAGTTGAATCATTCTTCCCGCGGTATTGATATTCAGGCGATGTCTTGTCCCTCTTGCAATGGTAACGTAGATTCTTCAAATCATATTTTTTTAATGTAATATTGCCAAAGACACGTGGATGCTTGATCGTAAATGGTGTGATATTTCTTTTCCTCATTTTACTTCGTATGAGCATTGGAAATATTGGTTTACTTCGTGACAGGTGGTTAAAGAGAAGTCTCGGCGCTTATCATTTATTTTTTATTCTTCTCTTTGGTGGCTTTGGAGGTATCGTAACAGTGTTACTTTTCGTTCACACCCGATGAGAAAAAGTGACATTTTCGACAGCATTCGACTTTCATCGTATTCTTGGCTTCATCATAGGGGTCACATGATCTGCAATTGGATTGATAGGCTTAAATCCCCTATGCTTCTCTCCAGTAATGGTTTAGGATGACGCTTGTTTTTTATCCTTTTGTATCCCCCAAGGCTTGTTTGGGGTTGCATAAAAAACGCTCCGGAGTGAAAACCAGTGGCTCGGCCTTCGTGAGCGAGGATTTTTCTCTTGTCCTGTACAGGCAAGAGTTTTTTTATCCTTTTTGTAGCCCTCGCAGTTAAAGCCTTGAGAAAGTGCTAGTATAGATTTGTGTTTGTGTTTTTATAGGTTTGATGGAAGCTGGATACATGTTATACTTTTGATTATGTGATATAAATCAAGTTATGACTTTATCTTAGGAACTAATCATAGTCTAATTTCTCAATCATGTTGTTTTGCCAACTCCATTCATTTTCTTTATTCATATTAATTGTTCAAGGTGAATATTTTGCAAGAGGTGAAAGTGAATGTGATGGGCATGCAATGGAGGCTCACAAACTCTTTCACCGGTGAATATTGGTTTGTTGTAAAATATTGATTTGTTACGCGCTATAAAGCATGGGGTATATGTTGGTGGATTGGCGCATGCTAAGTTGCATATTATCTTATGTAACATCGTAAGTTGTGGGCTGAACCAAGATTAATATGCTGGTGTCATTGCCACAATATTTGTATGACATAATAATCTCAAGTACTCATGTATTACATGGGTTTTTAATTAGCATGTGATAAAAAAACATGTTCTAATTTAATTTTCATGCCATTAAAACCAAGAAACTTCACTCTGGGTATGTTTGGCAAAATAGCATGGGGCTGGGGATGAGGCTAGAGTTGGGGCTAAGGCTTATTATAATCCGAAATAAAAATTCGTAATTTTGTAAACTTGTTTGGCAAATGGGCTTGGTCTGGGTTTATTATTGCAAAATTACTAAAAATGACATAATTAAATGAGTGGGTAAGGTTATTGTGAAAAGTTACAAATGGTAAAAAGTATAGGAAGGATTTCTAGCCATTGGATGTGAGGTATTAATGAGATTAAATTGAGGTATTAATTACATATTTGACACACAACGACTTGTAACTGACACACTAGCGATGTTCACACACTATTAATACGCTATTATTGACACACATAAATTTTTTAGCTAACAATGTTGACACACTTGCACATAATTTCTTAACTGACACACAATTGACACATTTTCACATGATATTAATGACACATAAATGATTTTTCACATGATATTAATGACCCATAAATAAATTCTCTACACTTTCTATCATTTTTACCCAAAATCACTTTCTATTTGAACCAAACTCTTAAATGAGTTTTTGTTATATGTTGATATTTTTGTGAGTAAATAAGTGATTTACGGTTCAAAAGCCTCGGACTAAAGTTTTTAACCCCTTTTATAGGGTTGGGGCTTATGAAGACTTGTGACTTACAAGCCTTTTCATAAGCTCGTGTGACAAATGAGACTCATTTTATAAGCCGGCTTATTTTAAAAGCTTAAGCCCTGATAAGCTTCGAAAAACCTCTCGCCAAACACACCCTTTTCACTTATAATTTCGAGCCAATTAAATAAACTGAAACTTTGTTCACTTCTGATTTCTGAATTCGAATCCTAATGTATTGATCAAATATGATTTCCATCACTATTCTAATGAATTCGAATTCAGAATTCGTAGTCATTAGTTAGACGTGTCAAAAGAACTTTTTAGATCATCACTATTTATCTTTAGCGTATATGAGAAATCAGAAACTAAAATCAATTGTTAAGAACGGCGCAACTTGTTAGTCGTTTGTCTTACACCGCTATATAATTAATAAGTTATTATAATTAGAGTTAAGTACATTTTTGGTCCTTGTGGTTTAGTGCGATTTCACTTTTGGTCCAAAATTCAAAAAAGGTTTGGTTTTGGTCCAAAAACATAGTTTCGGTCCACTTTTAGTCCAATCCCGTGAATTTGCACTAAATTTTTTGGACTAAAAGTGAAACGAAACTATGTCTTTTGGACCAAAAGTGTAACGAAACTATGTCTTTTGGACCAAAAGTGGAACGAAACTATGTGTTTTGGACCAAAACCAATTTTTTTTTTTTTTGGGACCAAAAGTGAGAAAATGCACCAAACCACAAGGACCAAAAATGTACTTAACTCTTATAATTAAGAGAGAATTACATAAATCGTCCTTGTGGTTTATCGGATCTAATATATTTGGTCCTTGTGCTTTTTTTTCATCGGGTTTTGGTCCTTGTGGTTTTGATCCATTCCGGGTTTGGTCCCTTGTGGTTTTGATCTATTGCGAGTTTGGTCCCTTGGTCAAACTAAGAAAATGTTGGTCAAGGGACCAAACCCGCAATGGATCAAAACCACAAGGACCAAACCCGATGAAAAAAGCACAGGGACCAAATATGTTAGATCCGGCAAACTACAAGGACGATTTATGTAATTCTCTCTATAATTAATAGAGATTATTTGCTAAAATAAAATTGTCAAGGACAACAATAACAAAGGAAAACTCAATTTCACGTGGGTTCTTAATTAATCTAAGCACGACATAAGTAGAGACCACTACATCGATGTACTAGAACAGTTTCCTAAATGTTTGTTTAATCATCTTGTCAACATGGAGAATGTCGTCTAGATGATCACACTCGTGTTGTAAAACACGAGCATGCCACCCTGAAGCGTCCACCTTAATTGGTTGCCCATATCGATTCAACCCTGATACCTATACCTCAAGAAACCTTTCCACTATTAAATTGGAGTTCTGTTTCATAAGGATAATAGTTTTAGTCTTCATGCTTTTTTAGATGCCAGACTGGGCTAAATGTCCTAAGACCAGAACATTCGTGTCTGGTTTTTGTTTGTATTTGTGTAATAGTCTTGTATCTTGGAAAAGTAAAAAGCAAGCAACCATTTCTAGGTCTTCTGCTGAATCTGAGTATAGCTGCTTAGCATCTACTACTTGTAAGATTATTTGGGTTGTTAAAATCCTAAAAGACCTAGGAGTGGAGGGTTTGCTTCCTGTCAATCTTTATTGTGATAGTAGTTCTGCTATTTTTCCATGAGAAAACAAAGCATTTTGAAGTTAATCTTCATCTTGTAAGATACAAAGTTGCAAATGGTGTTGTTAAGATTTTAAAGGTGGCTTCTGCTAGTAATGTGGCTGATGTGTTCACTAAGGGCTTGAGTATTGCTCAACATAATGAGTTTTGTAATAAACTTAATCTTGTTGACATGTTTAAGCTATGAGCTTGAGAGGGTGTGTTGGAAATATTTGTTATATTGGTGCACGCTCTATGGTTTGTATGTGCATGGACTATTCATGCACATATTTCTAACAGTTTGTATGTTTAGTTGTCTTTTGCAGGTTTTATATCTTGAAGGGCTGAAGTGTAACTTGGTTCTATATAAGCTAGTGCCCAGCTCTCATTCGTTCATTCATTTATTTTTCAATTCATCTCAAAGTCTCTCTTGTTCTCTCAATTAGGGTTTCACCTAGTATTTGTCTAGTATCATATTTGTATAAGATCATCTTGATCTTGGTAGGCATTGGTAGGTCTGAGTGTTGTAGTGAGGTTCAATTGTAAGTGAGATCTTGTATAGTTGTGTTACATCCATTAGGGGGATAACACTTGTTTTCTTTGTATTGTTTGGTAAGAACACGTTTTGTAGACTTATCTTATTGTATTGTTTAAGTAATAAAAGAATCACCAAAGGGGAGGTTGGTTGGGTGATTATTAGAGGTGTTGTTGTTCAAGAATCAATAGTTTTTACATTTCGTGCTTCAAAATGGGTTGTTTTTTCTTTCAGCTACTTCTATGCGCCAAGTCTTTTTGGTTGATGTGATCTGTGATTAAAACCACGTTTTATTTAATTTTTCATGCTATTAAAACCAAGAATTTTCACTTAATATTTCATGCCAATTAAATAAACTGAAACTTTGTTCACTTCTGATTTTTGAATTTGAATTCTTATGAATTGATCAAATATGATTTCGATCGCTATCACATCATGTCGTAGTCATTAGTTAGACGTGGCAGAAGAACTTTCTAGATCATCACTATTTATCTTTATCGTATACGAGAAAGCTGAAACTAAAATCAATTGTCAAGAACGAAAATAACAAAGAAAAGCTCAATTTCGCGAGGGTTCTTACAAAATCTAAACACGACATGACTAGAGACTGCTACATCGATATACTAGAACGGTCACGAACCCATATCATTGATCTTCTTGAGCAACAAGAGGCAACTTGAGATTTTTTATAGTCGTAAATGTTTGTTTAACCATCTTGTCAACATAGAGAATGCCGTCTAGATGATCAGACCCGTGTTGTAAAACACGAGCATGCCACCCTGAAGCATCCACCTTAATTGGTTGCCCAAATAGATTCAACCCTGTTACCTCTAGCTCAAGAAACCTTTCCACCGTTGCTACGTATCCTGGAACACTGTGAAAAACATATTCATAAAGAACCATTATCATTTCTTGCCATGTTTAATAACATATTTAATAAATAGATCTCACAAGTTTGGTCAATTTCACTACTACAAAAAGTGCTTCCAAGACCCGTTCTAAACCAAATCGAGACCGGTTTTCCGTATGGTCTGTATGAGGGGGGCTCTCCATGTGAAATCAAACCGAGACCGGTTTATAAACCGGTTTGCATTTGGTGTTTGAGACCGGCTTGGCGATTAAAAACACGTCTGCATTTGGTTTTCGAGACCTGTTGGACGATTAAAAACACGTCCGGAAAACATAATATGGACCGGTTTTAAAGATAGAAACCTGTCTCTAATATATTTTTATTTTTAGAAAAAAAGGGGTTGTTTGGGATTACTTTTTCAAAAACAAGCCCAAACAGCCCCTATTAGTGTATTCAGTAAGCAATCCTACATCTTCAATATAAGCAATCCGAAAAAATCATGCATTTTAATGACAACAACATAAAACAAACCTTAAGTAGTCACGATTCTATTTATTTGATTAGATATATGTTCGGTCCAGTTTTTTTGCTTGGTTTCAACAAAAATTAATTGAATCAGTTACTCGTATGTGGGAGATGACTAAGTGTTGCCAACTTTTTTATTTTTCTAGATGTGATTTATGAAGTCACCCCTTCTCACTATAACATTTACCACTATCCCCGGGACATGTCGCCGAGGAATAGTCTGCAGGTTTTTTTGGCAGCAGCCTGGAATGCAGCTGATTTCCAAATTTTTTTCTGGAATTTTTCTCGAAAAAAATCTACCAATACTCAAACCTGTATCTCCCAATATATAATCACCAAACACATTACAACTTGTACCAAAACACAATACAATATAACGGATCAACGCATTTGATATAATAAAGCTAAATACGTCCAATATCCGAATAAACATAATATAGTCTACAAAACGGGCTTCCTAGTCACAAATCTTGCATTATCTGCAAGATACAAGTCAATATTCACCTAAATAACATGTTCTAAACGTACAAGGATACAAATGTTTATATAAGGGTTGCCAATACATACTTAACGAAACAAAATAGCATATACTTACCCAATATAACATCTCCTAACTATCCTCATCCTCGTCGGCGTCCTCATCATCGCCCGACTCATCATCCCTGCCCGCGCCACTATCGTTGCCACTCCCGACGTCATGCTGTGACTGAAGTTGCGTAAGCAGCTGGGACATCTTGTCGTCACTCCTCACGGCCTTCATGATCATGTCCATCTGCTTCTTGAGCTGCTTGTTGTTTCTTTTGAGCTTATCGACATCAAAAGTATGATTGCATCGAGGCTCGGGGTCTGAAGGGGTTGGTCAATGGAATATTTATCCACGAGGGCCGAGACATCGAGGTACGTCCTTGATCCCTTCTCGCCAAAACCCCTACCAACACGAAATGTGCCAGCGCTACATTGCCCTTGCGAACAAGGCCATGATCTTCATCAGTGAATTTCACCTAGAGCCTGTAGTCTCGCAACTCCTTCCAATGTAGAGTACAAAAGAATAAGATAGTCTAATAAGCTAGACGGGATTACTACATTATTTCTCGACAAATCATTAAAGTGCGTGTTTTGAAACAATACTTACATATAGATATCGATCCTCATCCCGTAAGAATACACCGCCACCAATATGTGTATCGAAGAAGGTCTGGATTAGGGACGAGTACTCTCGAGTCTCGGAGCTCTGCATCTGTACATACACAAGTATATAAGATGAAACAAATTAAAATGACAAATCACAACACATAAAGCGTATAATGAGCTATATATATATATGTAAAATAATTATAATGTTTATTACCTGCCTATCTCAGAGGGCAGCAAGTGACCGGGATCTGTGCTGGCACATGACTGTGCTCTTTGCCCAGTTTCGAGCATTTTGAGCACATCAGGCCATGTTCTTGGGATCAGACCAAAACCGGATATGCTCATCCTAATGTACCGCAGAGATGATCGCGAGACATCGGGATCTGATAGCTTCCATGTCGTAAGTCCCGTCCTCGGGGTTCTTAAACCAATGCTCTGCCTTCAACGTCGACTTGTTTTTGGTGCAGATCTTGGCCAGATGCTGCTCGATGCCCTTCTTGATTTTTGGCCAAAGATTGATTGCACGTGGGGCTTCAAGTCAAACTGGGTCTGCAATCATATATAACAAAGACAGACTTAGAGATATAATTTATATATTTATCTAAATTTGTTTATTTATTTATATGATATTAATAAATAAATGAATTTAAATAAATATACACAATTAAATAAATGTAACACGATAATAAAATAAACATAAAAGGATAATGAAATAACTAACCTCGATCTTTCCCATGACTCCCGCCTTCCGCTCCTCCTTGATGTTGTGCCAAGAACGGTAGTGCATCGGGAACTCCCTGACGATCTCCCCGAGGAGGTTAGGCCAATGAGACATGTAGTCACCGAGAGGCATCATCATACCGTTATCTTTCCACTCAAACTGGATCTCCTGTAGGCCAAATTGATCTGTGATCTTCCTTAACGCGAGGTTCTTGGTATCCTTGCGGGTATGCGTCCTGCCGGCTTTCCTACATCCCAGGTTGGGTTTTCGGGTGCCCTTGCCTACAAAATCAAGTGAGTGATAACGTCATAAAAATTCAAGGCATGCACATTTAGTGTATCTATGCTTATATTACAATAATCTAGAAATTCTTACCTCGGAAATCGTCGCCTAACTGATGTGGAGGGGGACGATCATCACCGCCACCGCCACCGTCGTGACCCCTTGCTACATTTGCTGACATCTGTACAAGTACAATTAGTATAACATATAATGAACAAAATAATAAAATCATGCACATATCCAAATACGTACACATCTAAATAAATATACACATTTAAACAATCCACAATAATTTCATTCATTCATTCAAATAAGGGTCTTTTACAAGTTACAACTAAAGATCAATCTTCTTCTTCACTAGAATAAACAACAACTACACCATCATCATCATCAACATTAAGGAGGTCTTCATCATCAGAATATGCTAAATCATGAGGAAAAGCGTCTTCATCATCAATAATATCATCGTCTTCATCAACATCAATGATATATGGTGGTGCGTCAACATCCATTGATTGACCATCTATATGCAAGGTCACAAATCCAAGTCATTCAAACTAGTAGAAAGTGCAAGATCAGATGAGTTGTCAAAATGTATAAAACCAGGATCGTCCTCTACCACATTGACACCCCGTTCAAAAACATTTTATGATTCACATCTTCGACGACCTTACAACCGAGTGGTCGTCTGGCCATATCTTCAAGGTAGAAGACTTATTTGACTTATGTTGCGAGAATGTATTGATCATTTTTAAACTCACCATTTGCCAAGATTTGTGTTATGTTGTTTCTAATGACAAAATGTTTGACTTTATATTCTTTGTTGCTAGTGTCGAACCACTTAACTTGAAATAACACAGTTTTGAACGACTTATATGAAAACTCGAGGATTTCTTCAAGATGACCATAATACATTTCTTCGTCCTCACCAGGTGAATAAATACCGTTGTTTTAAGTTGTGCGACGTTCATCGCGGTTGTGCATGACAAATCTCACACCGTTGACTACGCAAGAGTTGACTGAGATTGGAGTCGGTGTTCGTCCACAAGCCAAAGCGAATAACTCGTTGCTTGCGCTAACACCTGGGTCTTTGTCTACTTGACGTTGACGGATCTATGAAGAAGATAGGATTAGATAGAGAACACAAAATATGATATCGTTATTTTACAGTTAAATACACACAATAAGTCTAAGTTTACCTGCGACCCAAACCAGCCGGGAAATTATTCTTTCATGTCTTTGTTAGGAAATTCACTGAAAAATGTTCATGGTATTAAAATAAGTCTTCCAAAAGATAAGTTAAGAAAAAAAGTTTCAAAATAAAAATGCGTACCTCTTGAACTTGGCCCGGTACATGTCGATTTCAGGACTGTTGTGAAGTGCATACCATATCACTTTCTTTAATTCTTGGTAATCAATAAGAATAACCGACAGTAAACCAATCGATTTACATACTTATCTGAACACCTGAAACTGACACGTTGGGGGAGGGCAATCCACATTACGGTCAGGACGATTAAATTTCATGGTAACATCCCAAAAATAATGAGAACTGAAAGTCAATGATTCTTCTGCAACATAACCCTACACAATCGAACCTTTCGGCTTAGCTTTTTTTCGTACATAAATTTTTAGCTTCTTTATGAATCTTTCAAATGAAGACATCTACCGAGGGTGAATAGGCCCACCTTCAAGAGCCTCTAGAGGTAAATGGATAACCAAGTGAATCATAATGTCAAAGAAACCAAGAGGATATATGAGCTTGAGATTGCATAGAATATTGACCACCTTGCTCTGAGCTTTCAACATGTCATCCTCCATCAAAGTTTGAGAGAAGATTTGCTTAAAGAATAAACATAGCTCAATTATTGGTTTTGCAACGTCTGCGGGAAAGTATTGTTGAAGTCCGTAAGTAAATAAACGTTGCATCATTATATGACAATCATGAGACTTCAGGCTTGTTATATTGGTATCATTATCAGTCACTTTGTGCTCGAAGTTGGATTCGAACCCATCTGGTAGTTTACCTCCTTTGATGAACTAACAAAACTTTTTTCTGTTCTCTGGTGCGAAAGAATACGTAGCCTGAGGCTTCGAGCTTTTGTTTTGGCCGAGCCACAAGCCACTTCGAATGCCCAGGCTTTTCAAGTCTTATCTTGCCTTGGTGGTGTCTTTAGATTTGTCATTCATTAATAAAGTGTTCAAGATACTCTCCAACTCATTCTTCTCAATATGCATGACATCTAAATTATGTTTTAGTGTAAGAAAAGACCAATATTCAAGCTCGTAAAAAATAGATCGTTTAGTCCAGTTCAGCTCGACAAGAACATTGCGTTTTATCTTCACACCCCCAAACCTCGGATGTTTACCCTTCACACGTGTGGACAATCTAGCAAGTTAAGCCAGGATGTCATCCCGGTTAAATTTTCTAGGAGGATCTCCATCTTTGAATTCACCATTGAAATCACATGACCTCCTTCATTTATGGGGCTTCTTTAAGAATCTTATATGGCCAACATAAGCTTTTTTGCCTAACATATGTGTAGATAGAGTGTCTTCATTACATGTAGAGCATGCCTTATAACCTTGCCCACTCCACCCAGACAAACTACTTCGAGTAGGAAAATCATTGATGGTCTATAAAACCATCGCTCTCATATTGAACTTTTGGCCTATAGCAACGTCTATAGTCTCGACACCTTTCTTCGCCCATAAATCCTTTAGGTCATCAATGAAAGGCCTCAAGTGAACATCAATGTTGATTCCCAGGGATTTAGGCCAGGAATTAACAACGTCAGCATAAAATAACTCTCTTTCATACATAACCACGGAGGCAGATTGTATGTTGTTAATATCACCGGCCATATGCTGTAAGACTGATTAAGGTTGCCGAACGGATTTAAACCATCAGCAGCCAACCCTAATCAAACATTTTTTGGATCTTTTGCAAAATCCGGATACTTGGTGTCAAAATTTTTCCATGCTCTACCATCAACCGGGTGTTGCATCTTACCGGGCTCCGTACACTTTCCAGTAGCATGCCAAGTCATTTCCTTTGTAGTGTGGCTAGACTTGTACAAACATTTTAGTCTAGGAATGATCGAAAAGTAACACAACACCTTCTTAGGAACTTTATTCCCCGGTGTGTTACTGTTTGTCCATCTACTCATGTTACACACCGGACATAACTGCTTATCTTTGTTATCTTCGTCCTGAAATAAGAAGCAATCGTTTATACAAGCATGTATCGACTCATACCCTAACCCGATCGTTTTAAATGTCTTCTTTATTGCATAGTATGACGGTGGGAGCTTGTATCTTTACTGGTGGGAAATACATTTTGGTAAAACTCAAGCATTTCATTGAATATAGAACTAGTCAATTTACCTTTAACCTTAAAATACGTAAACTTTGCCATAAAGTCTAATCGAGTCACGTAGTCACAACCCGAGTACAGCTCCTCGTTGGCACTGGCATATAACTCTTCAAACTCGTTGTATAGCTTGAGTCGGTTTGTTACTTGTCTCATCGATATCTCCTTGAGTTAGTTCATTTTGTTCATTATTCGGAGGAATGTAGCTAAGATCATTAAGGCACATTGTCATGTCACTCATCTAAGGTTGTGTTGTGTTATGTATTACTGGCGGGGGAAGATTCGGTTCACCATGGTTAGTCCATTTTTTATAACTTGGGTCCCACCCATTATTCGTAATGTGGCGTGAAAGGTCGTCGATGGAAACCCAAGATACATTACGACAAGACATGCATGGACATTTTACATTTTCGGAACTATTCATTAACGGCTTGCAATGCTCAACGAATTTTTTAAGACAGGTAAAAAATGCTTTTTCATGACGCCCTAAACGGGTCTAACTCTTATCAATTACCATAACTGCGTTTTAACGATACAATTAGTTATTATATGCACTTAATTAAACACAATCAAACGAGAAATACGAGATGTTTTGTTCACCTAGTGCAACTATGGAAATCAATCCTAACCCACTCTTTGAATGATTTGTCTCATATATGAATGCGTATAAATGATTTACTATTTGAGAAAATTTCGGCAGCATTTCCCCTTAACTCCCCAAATATGTGTTTAAAGACATATTCATAGGAGTAAAAGAGAAACATCGTCGAAATCATCTCAAATATTAAACTAGTTGTACGCATTCATATCCTAAATGAGACAAAACATTCAAAAAGCAGTCCCAAACAGGGGACTTTCCAAAATTAATTTCTAATAATTTAATTCCGGACGGGTTTTCTATAGGATGATTAAATTCAGACGGGGATTTTCTAAAATTAATCACTAAAATCCTAAAACATTCAATAAAACAAATTAATCACTAAAGAATAAGTTGTTTATAAGCAAATCCAAACAACCCTTTAATGCTGATAAGCTGTTTTAAAATAGCTTATTCTAATAAGTTGTTTAAAAACATCTTATCTGAATAAGCTGTTTAAAAACAGCTTATAAGCATTAAAGGGTTGTTTGGATTTGCTTATAAACAAGATAAGTTGTTTATAAGCAATACCAAACAACCCTTTAATGCTGATAAGCTGTTTAAAACACCTTATTATAATAAGTTGTTTAAAAACATCTTATCTGAATAAGCTATTTAAAAACAGCTTATAAGCATTAAAGGGTTGTTTAGATTTGCTTATAAACAGAATAAGCTACTTTTATCCGTTTATCCGCATTACAAATCTATTTATCCGCATTACAAACCCGACTACATAATCAAACGCTTATTCTAAAATCATACCAAACGCAATCCATTATTCTAAGAACGAATGTATGAAACGAGATATATTGTACGTGGTCGGTTAAGGTTCATCGGCTGTCCCGGGTGTCTAGGTTGTCCGCTGTCTTGGCTTATCCCTCAGCTTATTATCAGCTTATCCCTTAGCTTATTTGGTTGTCTGCTACCCTGGCTAGCCAAATTAGACACACAAACACAAATTAATGACTACCAAGTTTCCTCGACGACAAGTGCCCGGGGATACCAAAAGATATCTATAAAAAAGAGGGTAATACATTACCTTGGTTCACAACACACGCACGCTACAACTCAATCACAAAAACATCTTATGTCTCAGCTCCTTGCTTCTCGAATTATTACCTGCTTATCATTAATCTTATTATCAGCTTATATACGAATTCAAAGGAAGAAGAATTATACTATTGTGTATTGATTATAACTCACCTTATCCCTCAACTTATTATCAGCTTATCCCTTAGCTTATCCTGTGTTTTTAGAAGATTAGAAAAAGAAGAAGAATCATCATTTAGAGGATTAAAAGAAGAAGAATTAAACTATTAGAGGGAAAAGAAGGAGGGATTATTTAACAGCTTATTCCCTCGGCTTATTTAACAGCTTATTCGTCATATAAGCCAATTAAAGTAAAATTAATTATGCTCGTGTGCGCGTGTTTAGCTGTGGTGTAGTAGTAGTGGAGGAAGAGGTTTCTAGGGTGGTGAGTGGTGGTGGAGGAGGAGGTGGTGGTGACGGTTCTTTTGGTCGCCGACGGGAGTATGTGTGGTGATATAACACTTTTTTGTTAAATGTTTTCCCAGATCTGCTTTTGGTGCTTTTTAAAATCCCCGGCGACATGTCATCGGGGAAAGGTAGACGTTTAGTCGTTTAGCATAAATAGCGCGATAATGAAAATTTAATGGGATGTGGACAAAATAATCCTCGGCGACATGTCGCCAGGGAATGATTTATACTAAAGAAATTTATTCATATTTTTAATAGTTATTAATTATAAAATATATTTTATAATTATATATTGTATAAACAATAATTTATAAAAATAATTATAAGTTTTTTTTATAAAATATATAATTATTATTTATAATTATTTTGTATAAAATATATAATTATACAAATACTAATAAAAAACATTCTGGTTTCTCGGTTCGTTTCTGTCTGGTCGGTTTGGTTTTTCGGTTCACTTTGGTCCAGTCGGTCCAGTTTCTCGGTTTGTCCCGGTCCGGCCGGTTTGGTTTTTCGGTTCGCTTTGGGTTCGGACCGGTACGTTAGATGTTCAACGAACGAGTCGATATGTTGTCGTTTTACATTAGATATTGAATGGATGAGTTGATATGTTATCGTTGTACATTAGATGTTCAACGGATGAGTCGATATGTTATCATTGTACATTAGATGTTCAACGGATGAGTCGATATGCTATCTTTGTACATTAGATGTTCAACAGATGAGTCGATATGCTGTCATTGTACATTAGATGTTCAACGGATGAGTCGATATGCTATCGTTGTACATTCGATGTTCAATAGATGAGTCGATATGTTATCGTTGTACATTTGATGTTTAATGGATGAGTCGAGATGTTATCGTTGTACATTAGATGTTCAACGGATGAGTGGATATGTTATCCTTGTACATTAGATGTTGAACAGATGAGTGGATATGTTATCGTTTTACATTAGATGTTCAACGGATGAGTTAATATGTCATCGTTGTACATTAGATGTTCAACGGATGAGTCGATATGCTATCGTTGTACATTAGATGTTCAACGGATGAGTTGAGATTGTATCGTAGTACATTAGATGTTTAACGGATGAGTCGAGATGCTATCGTTGTACATTAGATATTCAACGAATGAGTCGATATGCTATTGTTGTACATTAGATGTTCAGCGGATGAGTCGATATGCTATCGTTGTACATTAGATGTTCAACGGATGAGTCAATATGTTATCGTTATATATTAGATGTTTACCGGATGAGTCGATATGTTATCGTTATACATTAGACGTTTACCAGATGAGTCGATATGTTATTGTTATACATTAGATGTTTACCGGATGAGTCAATATGTTATCGCTATACATTAGATGTTTACCGGATGAGTCGATATGTTATCGCTATACATTAGATGTTTACCGGATGAGTCGATACTCCAGCCAAAAACTCCTGCCAAAAACTCCCACCAAAAACTACTTTTTACCATAAAAGCAGTTATTATCCTCACAATCTCCCACATATCACACACACTCTTACCATTACAACCACAAACATATCACATTGTAATTATGAAGATGGTGCCATATGAAGCTTTCGCGTGTGATTGTGGCACCGAAGAAGTAGTTCTGCGAGAATCGTATAAACCTAAAACCCGTGGTAAACTATACTATGCATGTCCACTATCAAAGGTGAACAAACACATGTTTTTTATTTGTGCAATATACAAATAATCTGGTTAGTTGTTAAAAATTAATTTCTTTACTCTTTAACAGCCTTGGGAAAATAGCTTTGGATGTGGATTTTTCTTATGGAAAGAGAAACGAGTCCATCTACTCACCAGTTATCTTGGAGCTTCATCGACTCCAAGTTATTCTCCAGGACCTTCAACACCTCTAAGCTGTTCTCCAGGACCTTTAACACCTTAAAGCTATTTTCCAGGACCTTCAAAAAATGTAGAGTGCTCAAACTGTAAGCACTTGCTTGGAAAGATAACGGTGCTCAAGGCAACGGTGGATATGTATATGCATCCGGAATAACACACAGTTAATTCAGCCGCACTATTTCATGAAGTTTACAATGAGATGGGAAAACTTGATTTGGAATAGTTTATCATTTGGAATGTAATTCGTATGTTTCCTTGTTTAAACGTTTATGGATTTTCTAATGTAATTGGTATGTTTTATTGTTTAAACTTTTATTGACTTTTGTAATGTAATTCAGCTCTTAGTGTTTCTTGTTTATCTAATGAAGTAGGGGTAAAAGCTATAACATAGCTTATATTTTCATGTATGTGAAGACTTATGTAATCAAATACCCTTTATGTTATGAATTGTTTTTTTAAGATATGAATGTGTTTTATCTGCACACTATGGAAAGAGGTGCATACTGTGGTCTGCACAATTGAAAAGTATAGGATATTGGTTCATATGTAAAGTACATGTTAGTGGCAATCACAGTAGGGTGTGTAGCAACTTGCATTCATAGTGGGATTTTACCTATATAAGGGTTGTCTTAGGCTTAGTGATCATATGCATAGCTAAGAAATACAACAAACCATGTCCTGGTTGCGTAGGATTGCGGAGTTAAGGGACTCGGCCCAGTCTATACTTGATCAAGTTCTGGGAGGTTTGCCCCACAAACGGCTTAAAATGTCAAACAACGCGTTTCGACACGTGCATTAATGGTCCATGTTAAATCTAAAGCAGATTATTTGTAAAACATATGGTGTGAATATTCTAATTTTATCTACATATATTTTTTACATTCATTAAAAATATAAGAAAACTTCGGGTCACGTTTTATAACTCAAAAATTATCGATAGATAACCCGACAAGAGACGAAACGCACCTAGGATCCCCCCTAGGATGCTCTTGGCGTTCGAACCTAACAAGGAGACCACGAAGCTTATTTTTAGATTGTGTGTCTCATGCATGCATCTCTATTTTTCCTATTTTGATTTCAAAACACACACATTTCATTTCAAGACACACATTAAAAATCTTTTTCTTTCTTTCCCTTTCTCCTTGTTCGTACAACCACAAAACACATCATTGTTATATTTTTATATCTTATTTTGGTTGCTTATTTCAAGAACTAAAAGTACTATGTAGCTTATTTGATAAGCTATACTTATGATTTTAGGCTTATAAGACCCACGACCAAAAAAGAAAACAATAAGCCGTGGCTTATTGTTGACTTTTTATGGTCCGGCTTATTTTTCATAGCTTTGTTTAGCTTATTTTAATACCTATAGTGCTTATTCGCGTATCTTATTACTTATTTGTTTTTATTTTGGGCTTAATATACTTTGGATGTGTTTGTTGGGCTTATTTATGCCATGACCCAAAACTTAGGCCCAATAAGCTTCGACTTATTTTTGAGGCTTTTAGTTCGGCTTATTTTTAGGGCTTTTAGTTTGGCTTATTTTCTATTTACTCGTAGTGCTTCTTTAAATTGATATATTGGTTTATTAATATTGTGTGACTTTTTTCTATATGGATATTGGGCTAAATATAGGCTAAGAACTAAAATGTATGGTTTTGGATTTCTATTGGGCCTTAAGGCCCAATAAGTGTAAAACTAGCAAACTTGAGCGTTTCAAAACGGATTTTGATCGAATTATACTTGTATATATTAGGATGGTTAAAATAGTCGTCGAAAAGCGTGTTTTGATAAAACGTCGCTTAAATGTAGATTTTTGGCATTTTGTCGGAATTTGAATTATTTGGGGAAAATGTTTGAAAAATAAGGTCTAAGACCTTGGAAAACGTTTTATAAACGAATGGGCCATGCCGAAATTTTATAAAAATATTATACTTAGAAAATATTTCACTAAAACTAATTTTCTCAAACAATTGTACAACACATGTTTTACGACTCTTATGCATCAACCAAAAACATACGTTTAAAACATATTTCTAAATCGGACGTTAACTGGACTAGGTCGTGGCTGGACGCCGTTGCATATTCTTATGCATCCCCACTTTTTAAACTCTTTTCCGTTGGGGGAAAATGATACTTAAAATCTATTTCAACTACTGTTTCTACTGTGCAAAACCTCTT
This sequence comes from Tanacetum coccineum, assembly GCA_026074375.1. NCBI lineage: Eukaryota > Viridiplantae > Streptophyta > Magnoliopsida > Asterales > Asteraceae > Tanacetum > Tanacetum coccineum. The sequence goes on along the minus strand of BQNB010004080.1, from coordinate 28,079 downwards.
ATTTCTCCTTGGACAATGATATGTGCCTATGATTGCATGTATGAATGCTATGTGAATGCTATATGAATGCTATATGAATGATATATGATTGCGTCCGAAATAAGCATGGAATCATCTATAAAATTACGAACCGAATTAACTAAGAAAATACATGTGCCCATCAGAGACCAATATTAACGATCTTGCTTGTGGACCAACTCCAACGAGTTGATCCGAGAACTCAAATCAGAATGTTGCTCATAAAATAACATATCTTATCCATTACACACCTTTTTTTCCTACAATACATCATTAGATCTATCATGTTTCTTTTAAGAGCCTACATTTCCCTAATTATATCTAGCCAAAACATTCACCATGAATTCCTTTAAAAACCTGAGACCACATAGAAGAACTTTGAGTGATGAATCTTCATACCCACTTGAACAAAAGAGCTCGGTTCAATGCATAGAAACTAGAGACACTAATACCACCGTTCTTATTTGAGGCCGAAAATTTATTCCATTACACCCACATCATCTTACGATCTTTTCCCTTGCTCTAATAAAAAAGTTTCTACGAATCGCTTCCATTGTTTTCAAAACACCCATGGGAACTTTAAAAATTGACATACGATACAAAGGCAACGAACCAAGGACATATTTTGAAAACATCAATCTGCCACTATTTGAAAGAGTTTCAAGCTTCCATTTGAACAACCGAGATGAAATATTAATAGTTACAGCATCCCAAGTGTGTATTATAGACATCGATCCTCCCATCATAACACTAAGATAAGAGAATGAAGTTCTAAATGTGGAACATCCAACAAAATAAGATACCATCTCTTTAGTGGCGGGAGATAGGGAGGGGGCTCGGGGGGCAAGTGCCCCCTCAGCTAAAAAATTTGTAGTGTAATTTTTTTTAAATATCTAGATTTTTTCGTAATTTACCCCCTTAAGAACTAATTTGCAGTGTAGTTCCTAAAAATTATCAAAATGTGTCCCCTCGAGTAAAAATGTGTAGCTCCGCTCGTGCATATAGTTACGTTTGTTTACAACATATTCGATAAAAATATAGAGAATAGAAAGTCTAAATTTGTTTTATGTATCATGGTAAAACCGAAATCATACATTTTGATGTAAATATAGTATGGCCTATGATCCGCGATTAAAAGTCTAATACATTTCTACCTTGTTATATTTTGATGGATGATAAAACCCAAATATTATAATTATAACTCTATACAATTAGTAGGAACTTCGGCCCGCAACCCGCCGGGTTGACCTGACTCCCACCTGTCCGACCCGTAAACCACCCTTACACAACCCGCCCGTTTACCCGACCTGGAACCCGCCCGCTCGACTTGAAAACCCGCCCGCTATTCCCCAGTATTTACGAAATAGCCTCTCGCACTATGTGTCAAATTACGAAAACCACCTCATTTTAAAAATTTTACAAAGTGCCCCTTCCCCAAACTAACGGCTGTTAAGTAACGACCGTTATTTTTCTTTTTTAACAATTACGAAAATAGACCTAGTGTTCGGGTAAGTAACACGACGTTAAATAATTTCATTTTTTTAGCAATTTAGAAAAATAGCCTTTGGAATTATCGGATGTGTCAGCGTTTAAGTCCCGACCGCCCCACGGCAGAACAAACGGGCGTACCCACCTCGGTTTTGGATACATATTTATATATATTAAAAAATACAGTTGGGTACAAAAAAATAAAACATATTTAAATGCAAAAAATGTCTATTTATAAATTTTTTAATGTCACAAAAAACTTTTCTTTCCACAATTTTTATTTTCATCGAAATATACATGTAACTGTTTAGATAAAACTTTTTCTTAACTCATCCTCTAATGTGAATTTTATTATTTTTTTGGAAATGCTAACATACCTAAGGGTTTCGTTAAGCAATAATTATTTATTACAACACAAACCTATATAATGATTTTGATTGGATGAATAATCCCGAAAAAAAGTAAGACAGATCCCGAATTAGTGAAACGCAATTGATACATGATTATGATTGTTTTGAATTCTAATGTTAATCAAAAACATTTATAATAAAATAAAGAATCCACGCATAATGCAGGTGTAAGTGAATGATTTATTGTTGTAACGATAATATTGTAGTGACTCAGTGAGTTGTTAATTAGGAAATCACTACATGTCACATGATTACATATATTGATGCCATCCATCCAAAAATGTATATTACATTACAAAAATGTATATTTATGCCTTTGAGTTTATAAACATTTCAAACTTTTGATTAAATATATTGATGCCATCTATCCAAAAATGTATATTACAACATCACTATGGTATTTATTTTGATGTATCACTCATTCACTGTAAACGTTTAGCTGATTGGATAAAGGAGGATTTTTGGAGAAACAAGTCATGGATTTAATCTCAACTCCCGGCTAAAAGGTCACTAGAACATGTGCTCATTGCCTAGAGAATGATCCTTTGAGAAGAGTCATTCGGCGCCCAAAAAGGGTTCACGGAGAATCAGGATTTCACCCATTTAAACCTTTTTGAGACTTTAACTTTCATAACGTATAATATAGATCGTCAAATCTTACTAGAGTAGAACACATGCATTTTTATCAATTAGGGAGGCCAGAAACAATGGAAGATCATTCATGCTAAAACCTGCAGCATAATATAGAATGTGGTAATTCTTCGCCAAACCAGAATATCGAGGTAAGAAGTTAGGAAAAATAGGGACTTTATTTTAATCTTATTTGTTTTATAATGGTATTTTCTACTTATACTTGTACTAGGTTGTAGTCTGAAAAACCTACCCAAGACCCTAATTATGTTCACATATAGTCATACACCCTAATTTTTAATCAATTTTACCGCGACATAGGATTCAGATATTCTGATAGCTTGAGGAAATTAAAGGATGGTATGCATCTACAAATCGCTTATGTCTTATTTTGATTCGTGACATAGACTTTGCCATCATCTGATACCCTTTAACTAGGTCTTAGGGTTATGAGCTTCTGTGATTTTGGCTTATTTTTCCAGCTTGTATATGAGACGTATGGGCTAAATATAAGCGCATATGAAAAATAAGCCGAAAGGTGCCCGATCCTTTGAGAAAGTCAGTTGGCACCCAGGGAAAGGAACAAGTGCTCAATTGCCTGGGGCAATGATCCTATTGAGAAGAGGCAGTTTTGGCACCAACATGGGTGCACGAGATTAGGGGTTTCCTACCGATTTAAAAACCTTTTTTAGACTATACTTTCATACGTTTGATATATTGGTCATATCAAATTTCTTAGTGTACACATGCATTTATCAACTTCTGACAGAAACAATTGGTAATGAGTTCATGCTAAAAGCTATTGCAGCGATATAAAATATGTATGGTTTTTCTTCGCCAAACCCGAATAGTAAAGTAAGTTAGAAAAATGGAATTTTTTTAATCTTATTTGTATTATTAATGTTATTCTGCTAAATACTTGCTACAGGTTGTAAGGTCTAAAATCCTACACGAACCCAAATTTGTGTCACTATAGTCATAAACCGCTAATTTTTAATTCAATATTCGACATAGATAATGATACTCTGATATCTGAGGGATTTTGAGGATTAGGTATGCACAATAATTCGTCTCATCCTTTATTTTGTTATTTGTCAGATAGACTTTGCTCATCTTCAGTACCCGTTATCGTGTCTTAGCTTATGAGCTTTTGTGATTTTGTCTTATTTTTCCAGCTTGATATGAGGACCTATGGGCTTATATAGTTTACTATATGATAATAAGCTTATATAAGCCCATAAGTCATAAACCCTAATTTTACTGATTAATTCTTCTACAAAATACAGATTCACAATAAGTCATAAACCCTAATTTTGGTTCACATAGTCATAACACTAAATTTTGAGAATTATTATTACATCAAAATCAGAATTACAATCTATTTATACTAATTGAAAAGGTGTAATGAACCATTGTGATGGTTCACCAAAAGTCATACCTTTTCCTACGTAACTGTATTTAACTGAAAAACCTATATTAACTGTCATCAATGGTCGTCAATTTTAGACTATGACCCATATGTTAGAATCCTGCAGACCCATTATTTACATGTACATAGGTCTGCATATTAAAATAAACATATACTAAAGTTTTAATTACAAAGACTAATAATATAGGAAGGTTTATGATCTTGTTCTCCAACACATTCTAGCATTTGGTAGGAGTATAATAAGCACGTTCATAAGTGCTAGCTATCATTGCCATCTTTAAACGACTATCCAAACGATAATGCTCGAGCCACAAACACCCCTCATTCTATAATGAATGTGATGGATGATTACAGAATAATAATTGTGGAAACAAATTCATAAGCTAACAACGGGACATCAGTTTCCAAACAAAACCCCAAAAGTTGCACCACATTTGTGTGATTAATCTGCGTGAGAATAACCATCTCATTTATAAATTGTTCCCTTTGTTCTTTATCAAGTTACCATCTGGCAGAGTTCCTTTATACACAGTACCGTACCCCTCCCTTAGGATTTACCAAGTATCTTACCTTCTACAAAATTATCTGTTGCTTCTTCTAGCTCTTTAACTCCAAAAATGTTCACGGAACCCAAACTAGTGCCACTCTTCGATTTTAGTTTCTCCGTCAATAGTGCGCCCCCATTTTGTTCAAAAAACTTTTCTTTTAGTTTAGCTAGCTTCCTTTTCTTGGTCATGATGTACAGTATCGATAATCCAATGAGTATAGTGAGTAATGAAAGTCCAATACCTATATTTGATGTTGGGGACAACATAGTTAGTTGATATTCGGTTTAAAAGTTGAGTTTAGGAAGCAATGAAAGTGATTGGATACCAACGGGCATTTGGTCCAATGGTATGGAGGTTTTACCCTCCTAGGCAAGGTCTCATGTTCGAGTCTTGTCTAGAGCGATAGGGGTTTCTTCCTGCGTGTGTAAAGGGAAGGGTGCCATTGCCTTCTGGGCTGGACCCAACCTGGTTGTGTGGGCTCGCTACGCCTTCTGGGCTAGGGGCCATGTAGCCACAAATTGCCGTTCCAAAAAAAATGAAAGTGATTGGATTAGAGGAATCTCTAGTCATGACTTCAGATTCTGAAATCATGCCCACAATTAGAAACAAGGTGCAAATAGTCAGACATAGTTTGTTTTTGTGTATGCATTATTTTGATGTGTTGAAAATATTTTTATTAGTCAAGCTTGGTTGTTTTTTTTTTGTTAGAATGTGGTTCGTTCTAATGATAAATATTAAACTAAATTGAAAAAACCGTCCTAGTGGTTTGTCACTTTGTCCATTTTGGCATGAATAATCACTAAAAGGCCAAAAGTTTTAAGAAAAACCATAGCTGAGACGGATGGCTGTGCCAAACTTTTTGCATGAATCACACCTGAGTATTTGACTTTTGGCTCTAAGATAATCCATGCTGCTTTGGGTGTTTTTGTATGCTAAGTTCGTTATATGAATTTTCCCCAATCTCATATAATATTAGAAGGAATGAAGGATAAAAAACAGAGAAGTTTTAGGCCCATTGATCCAAGGAAATTAAGCACCTAATATATGAGGGTTGTTTTGCTAAGACGAGTATATGAGGGGTGTTTGGAATGGTTTGCGTTGACAGCCACCTCGAATCCTCGCATCCCCAAAATACCCTTTTTTACATTTGCATGTATAATTCCCCGATGTATTAATACAAATTTCCTAGCATGGGATAATTTTCCTGATCCTTACACACGACAGACATCTGTAAATGAAAGACATTTTTAGAAGAAAAAAAAGATAAAAAAAACTTTCAAAACACACTCTTAATCTACATGATAACTTTAAAAAAATACCTTAAAGTTTATTTTAAAAAAGAAATTAATGTAAGCCATGCCGCCAAAAAACTGAGCGCGAGTACAACCTCATTTACCAATGCTCGATGATTGAACTATAAATAGTTTCGTCGCAACGCGCGGACACGTGTCTTTCTCGTCAATATACTAAAATACATCACGAATGAGGAAAAAATAGCATGATGGGCTCCTATTTTAGTCATGGGCTAGCTTTTGCCTGCTTTGATGTTATATATTAAGAAGCATCCGTTTAGTCTTTTAGCGGGCAATTTTTAAGTTCATTTGTCTGCCCATCGAAGTTGCCACCTTTTACTATTGTATGCATCTAAGTATTAATTTTTCTAAAGAATAAAAATCTTTTCCTAATCTTCCTATTGTAGCACTTTGACGGAAGTAATTTGACGTGGCACTATATTAATCAACTTTTTCCCATTAGACTTTTTTACCATGTGATACTTTGCCCCTACACTTTATTTATTAACAATTTTCACCCTTTCACCCTTTATTAATACAATTTACACACTTTATTATTTAGCCCATACACTTTATTTATTAATAACTTCCACCCTTTAACCCTTTATTTAGCAGTTTACACACTTTATGCCATGTTTACAAATGATAATAACACAAGAAACTTGAAAACTGCATATTTAATTGATTATAGATAACTGAAGAAACAATATCGGCTACAACATAATATCATTTGCAAACATGGCATAAAGTGTGTAAATTGTTAAATAAAGGGTTAAAGGGTAGAAATTGTTAATAAATAAAGTGTAGGGGCTAAATAATAAAGTGTGTTAATTGTATTAATAAAGGGTTAAAGGGTGAAAATTCTTAATAAATAAAGTGTATGGGCAAAGTATCACATGGTAAAAAAAAGTCTAACGGGAAAAAGTTGATTAATATAGTGTCACGTCAAATTACTTCCGTTAGAGTGCTATAGGAAGTTTAGGAAAAGATTTGTATTCTTTAGGAAGATTAATACTTGTATGCATACAATAGTAAAAGGTCACAACTTCGATGTTTTTTCAAACCATTTGCCCTTTAGGAAATTATTAATATCAACCAACAAGTAAATATGGTAATTTCACTTCAATTAATGCATTAAAGCTTGTGACACAAGTTAGAAAAACCCCTCTAAAAATATATCGTATAAAATTGGTAAACTTACTAAAAGCCTTGCTTACCAAAATTTAAAGTTGAGTTAGCAAAAATATGAATTTACCGCCATGTTCATCACCTATAAATATACCCCAAAATCATGCATCCAAACTAAAGAAAAAACACGAAATTCGAGAATAACACTTATAGTATATATGTACAATCTTACACGAATGTTCACGACACGACTTGAATATACTTGTGTTAATAACTAGTTGATATGTCCTTCATTTACAGATTTCGACGAGTGTAAGGATCCAGAGAAATATCCATGCCATGGAATTTGTATTAATACATCGGGGAATTATACATGCAAATGTAAAAAAGGGTATTTTGGGGATGCGAGGATTCGAGGTGGCTGTCAACGCAAACCATTCCAAACACCCCTCATATACTCGTCTTAGCAAAACAACCCTCATATATTAGGTGCTTAATTTCCTTGGATCAATGGGCCTAAAACTTCTCTGTTTTTTATCCTTCATTCCTTCTAATATTATATGAGATTGGGGAAAATTCATATAACGAACTTAGCATACAAAAACACCCAAAGCAGCATGGATTATCTTAGAGCCAAAAGTCAAATACTCAGGTGTGATTCATGCAAAAAGTTTGGCACAGCCATCCGTCTCAGCTATGGTTTTTCTTAAAACTTTTGGCCTTTTAGTGATGATTCATGCCAAAATGGACAAAGTGACAAACCACTAGGACGGTTTTTTCAATTTAGTTTAATATTTATCATTAGAACGAACCACATTCTAACAAAAAAAAACAACCATGCTTGACTAATAAACATATTTTCAACACATCAAAATAATGCATACACAAAAAATGTTTTTAGTTTTTATGCGAGATTGAAGTCAATATCTCACACCAAAGAGTGCTAGATGAATGACATTATGAGTGAATATCTATATAGTTGCTGTCTCTTTGTTCTGCTTGCTCTTGGTTGTCTTTGTCATATAACTTGCATAGTCGCATACACTCATTGCCAATTTAGAATCTTAACAACAAATCATATAATTATACACGCATATTAGGAGATATCTACACGGTTACAAGTGTGAACAAATTTGAAGTCCACGTTTGGAAATTGTAACAAGCAAAAAGGGTTTGACTTGATAATATCGGGCGACTTGTTTTTAGGCCATACAAGGACAGAAGTATCAGTTACATGAATATCTTCAATAATAGAAGGTTCTAGCGTTCAATCATTTTAATTTCTTACCGTAAGGATATGATTCAGACAGTGACTCTGATATGTTGGTATTTATTGTGCGGATATAATGACAGTTCTGATAGTTGTAGTAACACCAAGGATGAGTATATCCTTGAGGATCCATGCGACCATGCTCGTCTTGATGATGTAAAGGGTTATTCACATGTTTATAGTTTTTGGTGAATCAATAATAGGCAGGTTTTTATTGTGACAAATGAAAGGTGGTAATCTCTTGAATCGGTAAAAACAACTGTAAACAAATTAAATTTGCTGTACCCTTTTTTGTAACTTTGTGCACAATACATCAACCAGATTTCATGTGTACCAACCGTAATACAATATTTGTTTGTTTTCTAGAAGAGGCTAAGACCAGTAGTTAGATGTATCGGAGGGTGTCACCAAGGAGGTCCGATAGCTTATGCGAAGTCAACAAGGAAACATACAGAGAACGTGCTATGAGAACTCCGCTATAGTGGGTAATAATAGGCTAGAGTGTATCTTAATTTTTGATACCTACAGGTGAAATAATGATGATAGTGAAGATGAAGAAGCCACAATTGTGTTGGAGAACAAGATCATAAACCTTCCTATATTATTAGTCTTTGTAATTAAAACTTTAGTATATGTTTATTTTAATATGCAGACCTATGTACATGTAAATAATGGGTCTGCAGGATTCTAAGTATGGGTCATATGTATAAAATTCGACCCATATGACAGTTAATATAGGTTTTTCAGTTAAATACAGTTACGTAGGAAAAGGTATGACTTTTGGTGAACCATCACAATGGTTCATTACACCTTTTCAATTAGTATAAATAGATTGTAATCTGTATTAGGTAAAATAATTCAAAATTAGGGTTTATGACTATAGTGAACAAAATTAGGGTTTATGACTATTGTAATCTGTATTATGTAAAATAATTCAAAATTAGGGTTTATGACTTATGGGCTTATATAAGCTTATTATCATATAGTAAACTATATAAGCCCATAGGTCCTCATATCAAGCTGGAAAAATAAGACAAAATCACAAAAGCTCATAAGCTAAGACACGATAACGGGTACTGAAGATGAGCAAAGTCTATGACACAAAAACAAAATAAAGAGAGAACGAATTTTGAAGCATACCTAATCCTCAAATTCCCTCAAGATATCAGAAGTATCATAATCCTATGTCGAAAATTGAATTAAAAATTAGGGTTTATGACTATAGTGAACAAAAATTAGGGTTCGTGTAGGATTTTCAGACCTACAACCTAGCAAGTATACGTAGAAACATTATAAACAAAATAAGATTAAAAAAATTCCCTATTTTTCTAACTTACCTCTATATTCTGGTTTGGCGAAGAAAACCAACATATATATTATGCTGCAAGCTTTTAGCATGAACTCATCTACCATTGTTTCTGTCGAAATTGATAAATGCATGTGTACACTCAAGAAATTTGACGATCTATATCAACGTATGAAAGTATAGTCTAAAAAAGGTTTAAATCGGTAGGAAACCCTGATCTCGTGCACCCATTTAGGTGCCAACTGGCTCTTCTCAAAGGATCATGCCCCAGGCAATGAGCACTTGTTCCGGTGCCAACTGACTCTTCTCAAAGGATCGTGCACCCATTCGGCTTATTTTTCATAAGCTATATTAGCCCATACGTCTCATATCAAGCTGGAAAAATAAGCCAAAATCACATAAGCTCATAACCTAAGACACGATAACGGGTACTCAAGATGAGCAAAGTCTATGACACGAAAACAAAATAAAGACAGAGCGAATTTAGAAGCATACCCAATCCTTAAATTTCCTCAAGCTATCAGAAATATCAGAATCCTATGTCGAAAATTGAATTAAAAATTAGGGTTTATGACTATAGTGAACATAAATTAGGGTTTGGGTAGGATTTTCAGACCTACAACCTAGCAAGTATACGTAGAAACATTATAAAACAAATAAGATTAAAAAAAGTCCCTATTTTCCTAACTTACCTCTATATTCTGGTTTGGCGAAGAAAACCAACATCTATATTATGCTGCAGGCTTTTAGCATGAACTGATCTACCATTGTTTCTGGCCTAATTGATAAATGCATGTGTACACTCTAGTAATTTGACGATCTATATCAACGTATGAAAGTATAGTCTCAAAAAGGTTTAAATCGGTGGGAAACCCTGATCTCGTGCACCCATTTGGGTGCCGACTGACTCTTCTCAAAGGATCATGCCCCATGCAATGAGCACATGTTCCGGTGACCTTTTAGCCGGGAGTTGAGATTAAAATCCATGACTTGTTTCTCCAAAAATCCTCCTTTGTCCGATCAACTAAGCGTTTGCGGTGAATGAGTGGTACATCAAAATAAATACCCTAGTGATGTTGTAATATACTTTTTTGGATGGATGACATCAATATATGTAATCAAAAGTTTGAAATGTTTATATACTCGAACGCATAAACTGAAATCATGTGACATGTAGTGACTCACTGAGTCACTACAATATTATCGTTACAACAATAAATCATTCACTTACACCTGCATTATGCGTGGAGTCTTTATTTTATTATAAATGTTTGTAAAAATAGAATTCAACCAATCATAATCAAGTATCAATTGCGTATTCACTAATTTCGGGATTATCTCTACTTTTTTCGGGATTATCAATCAAAATCATTCGTAGGTTGTATTGTAATAAAAAATATTTGCTTAACGACAACCCTTAGAGTTGTTGTTAGCATTTCCCAAAAAAATTAATAAAATTGAGTGGAGGGTGAGATAAAGAAAAAAACGTTTATCTAAAAGTACATGTATAATTTCGATGAAAATAAAATTGTGAAAGAAAACGTTTGCACATTAAAAATTTATAAATAGACATTTTGTGCATTAAAAATTTATTTTTTGTACCCAACTTATTTTTAATATATATAAATATGTATCAAAACGAGGTGGGTTACGCGTGTTCCGCCGTGGGGCGCGAGGGACTAACGCTGCAACATACCGATAATTCCAAAGGCTATTTTTCTAAATTGCTAAAAAATGAAATTAATTTAACGGTCGTTACTTAACCGACCACAAGGTCTATTTTCGTAAATTGTTAAAAAGAAAAATAACGGTCGTTACTTAACAACCGTTAGTTTGGGGAAGGGGCACTTTGTAAAATTTTTAAAATGAGGTGGTTTTCGTAATTTGACACATAGTGCGAGAGGCTATTTCGTAAATACTGGGGAATAGCGGGCGGGTTTTCAGGTCGAGCGGGCGGGTTCCAGGTCGGGTAAACGGGCGGGTTGTGTAAGGGTGGTTTACGGGTCGGACAGGTGGGAGTCAGGTCAACCCGGCGGGTTGCGGGCCGAAGTTCCTACTAATTGTATAGAGTTATAATTATAATATTTGGGTTTTATCATCCATCAAAATATAACAAGGTAGAAATGTATTAGACTTTTAATCGCGTCATCGGCTTACCTAAATTACCATCAAAATGTATGATTTCGGTTTTACCATGATACATAAAACAAATTTAGACTTTCTATTCTCTATATTTTTATCGAATATGTTGTAAACAAACGTAACTATATGCACGAGCGGAGCTACACATTTTTACTCGAGGGGACACATTTTAATAATTTTTAGGAACTACACTACAAATTAGTTCTTAAGGGGGTAAATTACGAAAAAATCCAGATATTTTAAAAAATTTAGACTACAATTTTTTTCGCTAAGGGGGCACTTGCCACCCGAGCCCCCTATCTCCGCCACTGACAAGATGGCATCTTATTTTGTTGGATGTTCAACGTTTAGAACTCCATTCTCTTATCTTGGTGTTATGGTGGGAGGATTGATGTCTATAATACACACTTGGGATGTTGTAACTAGTAATATTTCATCTCGGTTGTCCAAATGGAAGCTTGAAACTCTTTCAATTAGTGACAGATTGACGTTTTTAAAATATGTCCTTGGTTTGTTGCCTTTGTATCATATGTCAATTTTTAAAGTTCCCATGGTGTGTTGAAAACAATGGAAGCGATTCGTAGAAACTTTTTTATTGGAGCAGGGGAAAAGATCGTAAGATGATGTGGGTGTGTTGGAATAAAGTTTCGACCTCAAAGAAGAATGGTGGTCTTGGTGTCTTTAGTTTCTATGCATTGAACCGAGATCTTTTGTTCAAGTGGGTGTGAAGATTCATCACTCAAAGTTCTTCTATGTGGTCTCAGGTTATTAAAGGAATTCATGGTGAATGTTTTGGCTAGATATAATTAGGGAAATGTAGGATCTTAAAAGAAACATGATAGATCTAATGATGTATTGTATGAAAAAAGGTGTTTAATGGATAAGATATGTTATTTTATGAGCAACATTCTGATTTGAGTTCTTGGATCAACTCGTTGGAGTTGGTCCACAAGCAAGATCGTTAATATTGGTCTCTGATGGGCACATGTATTTTCTTAGTTAATTCGGTTCGTAATTTTATAGATGATTCCATGCTTATTTCGGACGCAATCATATATCATTCATATAGCATTCATATAGCATTCACATAGCATTCATACACGCAATCATAGGCACATATCATTTCCAAGGAGAAATAAGAAGTTTTGCAAAGTAGAAACAATAGTTGAAATAGATTTTAAGTATCATTTTCCCCCACCGGAAAAGGGTTTAAAAGGTGGGGATGCATAAGAGTATGCAACAACGTCTAGCCACGACCTAGTTAACGTCCGATTTAGAAATACGTTTTAAACGTATGTTTTTGGTTGATGCATAAGAGTCGTAAAACATGTGTTGTACAATTGTTTGAGAAAATTAGTTTTAGTGAAATATTTTCTAAGTATAATATTTTTATAAAATTTCCCGGCATGGCCATTCGTTATAAAAAGTTTCCCAAGGGTCTTGAACCTTATTTTCAAACATTTTCTCCTCAAATAATTCAAATTCCAACAAAATCCCAAATTTTTCTACATTTAAGCGACGTGTTTAACAAAACTCGCTTTTCGGAACGACAAATGTTAACACCTAATATATACAAGTATAATTCGATCAAAATCCGTTTTGAAACGCTCAAGTTCGCTAGTTTTACACTTATTGGGCCTTAAGGCCCAATAGAAATCCAAAACCATACATTTTAGTTCTTAGCCCATATTTAGCCCAATATTCATATAGAAAAAGTCAGAAAAAGTTAATAACCCAAAAATATCAATTAAAAAGCACAACGAGTAAAAATAAAAGAAGACGAACCTAAAAGCCCCAAATATAAGCCCTAATCTTCCTATTGTAGCACTTTGAAGAAAGTAATTTGACGTGACACTATATTAATCAACTTTTTCCCATTAGACTTTTTTTACCATGTGATACTTTGCCCCTACATTTTATTTATTAACAATTTTCACCCTTTAACCCTTTTTTTAATAACAGTTTACACACTTTATTATTTAGCCCCTACACTTTATTTATTAACAATTTCCACCCTTTAACCCTTTACTTACACACTTTATGTCATGTTTGCAAATGATAATAACACAAGAAACTTATCTAATTGATCATAGATAACTGAAGAAACAATATCTACAACATAATACCATTTGCAAACATTGCATAAAGTGTGTAAATTGTTAAATAAAGGTTTAAATGGTGGAAATTGTTAATAATTAAAGTGTAGGGGCTAAATAATAAAGTGTGTTAATTTTATTAATAAAGGGCTAAAATTGTTAATAAATAAAGTGTAGGGGCAAAGTATCACATGGTAAAAAAAGTCTAATGGGAAAAAGTTGATTAATATAGTGTCACGTCAAATTACTTCCGTTAGAGTGCTACAATAGGAAGATTAGGAAAAGATTTGTATTCTTTAGGAAGATTAATACTTGGAAGCATACAATAGTAAAAGGTCACAACTTCGATGTTTTTTCAAACTATTTGCCCTTTAAGAAACTATTAATATCAACCAACAAGTAAATATGGTAATTTCACTTCAATTAATCCATTAAAGCTTGTGACACAAGTTAGAAAAACCCTCTAAAAATATATTGTATAAAAAATTGGTAAACTTAATAAAAGCCTTGCTTACCAAAATTTAAAGTTGTTACCAAAAATATGAATTGACCGCCATGTTCATCACCTATAAATATACCCCAAAATCATGCATCCAAACTAAAGAAAAAACAAGAAATTCGATTATCTTTCATTCTTCATACATGAATATGTATTCTTTTCGAATTGTATATCTGTTTTGCTTAAAGATGTTTGTGCAGATGCAAATCTTCGTTAAGACCCTCACTGGCAAGACCATCACTCTCGAGGTTGCGAGCTCAGACACCATCGACAACGTTAAGGCTATGATCCAGGACAAGGAGGGGATTCCTTCAGACGAGCAAAGGCTGATCTTTGCTAGTAAGCAACTCGAGGACGGTCGCCCTTTGGCCGATTACAACGTACCAAAGGAGTCGACACTTCATCTCGTGCTCAGGTTGAGGGGAGGAATAATGCAGCAAATCTTTGTTAAGATCCTCACTGGCAAGACCATCACTCTCGAGGTTGCGAGCTCAGACACCATCGACAACGTTAAGGCTATGATCCAGGAAAAGGAGGGGATTCCTTCAGACGAGCAAAGGCTGATCTTTGCTAGTAAGCAACTCAAGGACGGTCGCCCTTTGGCCGATTACAACGTACAAAAGGAGTCGACACTTCATCTTGTGCTCAGGTTGATGGGAGGAATAATGCAGCAAATCTTCGTCATCAAGACACTTACGTATGAGGCTTGCATACGGTTGTGTTTGAAAAACTCGTCCGTTCCTGAAGCTAGCGCGTTCTTAAAAGAAGAATGTTCCGTTCTAAGAGCTGCCTTTTGGTAAATATATTGCGCTCTTTTACTTTTGCCATGACTTGTGTCGGTCTTTTTTTTGGGTCAAAATTTTGTTTTTCTTGTAGCTTGGATCAGTTTCTATTACAACTGGAAGAGGAGTTACTGAACAAAAAAACATCACAAGTAGTCGATGATCATGGAGTTTACGAGAAACCAACAAAAACTCGTAGTTATAGTCATATGTTAGAAATTACAGCTTATGACTTGGTGTTACTTATTTTCACCAGTGAAGATTAAAAGCAATGACACGTTGAGTTCCTTAGAGGTGAGAATAATATGTGTCTTTTTATAAAAAAAATATTGATGTTTCTACTTATTAATATGAGATTATGTCATTTGCATAAAGACATGGTGAGATACAACAACAACAACCCGTACCCAATTCCGCATGAGCGAGGTATGGGGGAGGTGGAATGTAGAGAGTCACTCCCCTAGCCGAAAATAGAGGGACTGCTTTCAAAAAGACCTTCGGCAAGAGAGCGTGTAACCAAAGAGACCACATGAGAAGAGGCAAAAAGGGGTCAAATACAAAACAAGCATTCCCACATAGAGCCAAGAAACACATAGGCGGACATAGGCACATACCGACACAGGATCAAAGGAGCATACAAGCATAAAAGCACAAAAGGCACATAAATGCGAAAACCACGAGGCACATAGGCGAAGATAGGGCATGGCAAGCATATACATAAATGAAAAATACACACGAGGCACATAGGCGGAGAATCACAAGTTGTGATAATGAGGTCGGTGATAAGAGGAGAAAGGCTAACAGGTGGGTATGCAGCTAGAAATACTCTCATTCTATTAGAAAGCTGTGAACTATATAAACATGTAGAAAGACATGGGAGGTCTACAAATCTAAAAAAACATGGAAGTCAAATAATAATTAGTACTGATAACTTAAGTTTATCAAATGAATTTAAAATAGTAATCCACTTACGTAGGAAGCACTTGCTTATCGTGCATTTCTATATCACTAACAATTTCGTTTCTGATATTTATAACGAGCGACTTCATTTTACGATACCCAATTGTATATGAACTGTGGTCAACCGTTGACTTTTTGCCGCTCCCGGAAACATACTTATCGGTTTCGGTCAAGTATCTTCCCATAATTTTTTTGGACAGGAGTCTCAAAATATTTATATAACTGCATTTTTGCTTCTGGAGACTCTATGTCGTGCAAAAGAGAGTATAAATTTAATGCAGGGTATACAACAGGAGATATTGATCCAAATTTTATAGATTTATCACCTGATGGTGAACTTTCATCAAGCAACTTACAATTTTCAAAAACTAGTGAAGTTGTTTCTTTAATTTGATCGGAAAGCAACACCAACAGAATCGCATGTTGGTGTCGCTTTTCGATTAAATTAAAGAAACAATTGCACTAGTTTTTCAAAATTATAAGTCGCTTGATGAAACTTCACCATCAGGAGATACATCTATAAAATCTGGATCCATATCTCCTGCTATAGATCCTGCATTAAAATTATACTCTCTTTTGCACGACATAGATTCCCCTGAAGCAAAAATGCACTATTATAAATATTTTCAGACTGCTGTCCAAAAGATTATAGGAAGATACTTGACAGAAACCAACCGATAAGTATGTTTCCAGGAGTGGCAGAAAGTCAACTGTTGACCAAAGTTCTTATACAATAGGGCATCGAAAAATGAAGTCGTTGGTCATAAATATTCGAAACGAAATTGTTAGTGAGATAGAAATGCACGATAAGCAAGTGCTTCCTACATAAGTGGTTTAATAGTTTAAATTCATTTGATAAACTAAAGTTATTAGTACTAATTATTATTCGACTTTCATGTTTTTTTTAGATTTGTAGACCTCCCATGTCTTTCTACATGTTTATAGAGTTCACAACTTTCTAATAGAATGAGAGTATTTCTAGCTGCATACCCACCTGTTAGCCTTTCACCTCCTATCACCGACCTCATTATCACAACTTGTGATTTTCAGAAGGACCTACTGGACTGGAATATTAGGTAAATGCTCTTTCTTTCATAACTTAAGATAATATTTAATGTTGTAAAGGTGTTTCTCGTGAGTACTGTCTATAATGATGCAGTCGTGTCAATGATGGCTTTGATGCCAAAGCATTGTTCAACATGTACATAACAAAAAGGATTAACGACAAACACCTTGAATTACTTGAATCCTGCAAGCTTTACAAGGTACATGATATGAGAGAGAAGGTGTGATTATCTGTGTGTAGATTATGAGTTATGTGTGTGAGTTAAGTTGTGTATTTATATAAGGGAGTATAGAAAAATTCAACATTCAACTCTTCCTAACTATGACAACTTTTGATTACAGAATATTTCCAACCATATTTCCAGGCGTGTCTACTCTTAAGGTTCAACCCTTCCATATTAAGATTTTAAGCATTTCACTTTTCACATTTCAAAAAGTGAGGCAAAATGCTTTATATATTAATATAGATAGTGACATTTAATCCACTATATAAACAAATTTTCTTTTAAACCTCTCTTTTATCGACTTACTATTATTTACACACACATAAAATGTGTTTTTTCATATCTTAGGTTTCCTTTTTCCTCAATTCTAAATTAACATCCAAACCTTAGGAGACGTTTGGTGTGTGGTTATAGGAATCAAGGAATGGATTTGATATTCATTAAAGGTGCTTGTTTGAAGAATGTTAATTTTAAAATTGGATATGATACTAAATAACTGGCCATACATCAAACCAATCGAAGGGATAGGGTACACATATTTGATACCCGGGTCCACAACTTCCCCTAAGTACAAAATATTTCTTTTACACCACCAATGACGAACACTACATGATTCATTTAATAATTATTCATTTGATTCGATTTACCGGATAAACAACTATTTCTTATATAACAACCTCCTTCATTGTAGTGGACCCATATGGGTTGTTTTTCGTATTTTTCTTTTGGGTTTTGGGTGCTTCAATAACGACCCCTTGACCCATAAAAAGTACACATGTTATGTATTTTATATTCATTTTTCCTCTTGTTTATGGTATAACACAGTTTTTTTATTAGTTTTTGTTCCGTACTTTTTGTCAGTTTAATATTTTGACTTGTTAAAGTTTATAATTTTATTCTGCAATTTTCTTTTCATAGTTTTATGATATAAACAAAATTATAAAAATAAAAAATAAAAAACAAAGTGGTACAAATGGTGTTTTAGTGAGGGAGGGGGATCTTCATATACTATCTTTTTTTTTGCATATGTGTTGCGCTTACAAATTCTTGCACTAGTGATTTGAAGATGATGATGAGTCTATAGATTTACATTAATTGAATTTAAGATTTATGGTTTTGTTATAATGGAATTTTTGACATATAGATTCAATATAGTGTTAATGATGAATTGATAAAATGTGATTTCGGTTTACGATGTAACTAAGAAGTTTATACTAATTGTTTTGATGAATTGGATCTTGGAGTGTTATTCTTGAATCTTTTATAGTATAAGAAAGCATAAGTTCAAGCGGAGAATGATAATATCAAATAACGTCTATCTTATAGCATCATTTATCCCATGTAATTAACCCATTTTGTATATTTATTGCAAAGAATTGTTACTTAATCGTTTATATTTGAGAATTGCAATAATTACGGAGTACTTGGTGAATATTAGCAAAAGGCGCGCATTCTGGAGCTTAAACGAAGACATTTTGAAGATTTACTATTCTGAAAACCAATACGTCGTATCCATCAAGGAAGATATGGCGTATTCGTGCCTGCACTCACCAAAGACTACAAAGGAAACAAATTCAATACGCCGTATCTAGTGAAGACCAACACGCCGTATTGGAGATATAGTATATGAATATTCTGAAAGATATCAAACGTGATCCCTACTCTAAGAAACCCAAATACGCCATATCCAATACAATACACTGGATACGTCATATCGACACCGACTCGAGACCCTATAAATACAAAACTCAAAAACGAGTTTTAAGTGTCCTAAATCATATTCTCGATACCTAAACCACAAAGGTCAATTTTTAGAGTAGAAAAAGAGCAGAAGAGGTCTTACAACGCATTCCAATCCATAGGAGATAACGTGTAATTTTTATACTTTTGTAATCGTTCAATTTTTGGTATCATTCGTTAACTCGGTTAGTTTACCTTGGCTAAAGCCATTACTCTTATATTAATTATGATGTTTGAAGGCTAATACCTTTGGGTATTAGCCATTATTATGAAGATCTCAATGTTACGAATTAGAAGTAATGTTTGCAATAAGTTTTTTACTTTCGGTTATGTTTTATGTCTTAATTGTAAGCCTATATAAGAGGCCATGATTACATAATTTAGCAGTACTTCTCCTCAAGTTCTAGCACTTCACTTTTCTGCATTTACTTTTCATATATACTAGTTGAGTAACCTTAGTTAAGATGGGTTAGAACGTCATTTCTTTAGCACATATTATAGAAACACAAGTAAAACTAAAAGACTCATTTTTCTTGATTTCGGGGACGAAATCATTTTTAAGGAGGTGGTGATGTAGTACCCGTTATTTTTCTAATGCTCCATTAATTTATATAGACAATATAATACATATAACATTGACATAAATTTACTAAAATTGCACATATTTAAATAGATGGAAACTAATACTTAAAAAAAACCCCATCAACCTCAAATCTCATTAAGAGAAAAACAAGTATGTTAAAAAAAAGAACAACAACAAAAGAAAACACGAGGAAGCTAGATAGCAGAATCTGAGTTAGGCCTCAACACACATCGCTCAAGTTCCACATTGGTCTATGTGATCGTAATCATGCTCATGTATCATACCCACGTTGAGGTCTGGGCTGGAGCTTTGCGTCTCACCGACTTTGGTACACGTTTAAGAGGGATAGCGGAATTATAGTCTTGGTTTTCGGTTGCTCAAGTTTGCTTATCGTATTTATGTTCGAGTTTTGAGCTAAATCAAACACGCTACTCAAGCTATGGCGTTCATGTTCGTGCTTGTGTTCGCGGCCATGCTTATGTTTAGCTCCACGATGATCATGCAAGGTGTTAGAACTTCATGTGTTCACGACGGGAGTTGCTAGTGGTTCAAGTTAGTGTTCGTGATCATGATCAAATTTGTAATCATGCTCGAGTCATGATTTTAGTTCGTTCACTGGGGTTCGAGTTGGTGTCCCTACTCGTGGTCGATTTTGATATCGACTTATTCAGGTTTGGCCGAAGGTATTTTCTGAACCCCAATATCATTCCTATGTACTCAATAACTTGTTTAATGCTTAGAGTATATAAGTATATAACAACGAAAACATAAATGAGACACTTGCTCAGGTACAGATGATCCTCTATGTTCGTTCTTTTGATCATTAGTATTTTTACGGATCTTCTTTTACGTGCTCTCTCTTAAATCTTTAACATGTTCGTAATCGTTTATACTCGTAGTCTCTTTTGTGGTTGCTTCATATACTTCCATTGATTTCCTTTGCGGTGCCATGATAAACTTTTTGCAATATGATCTCCTTTGTTTGAGAAAGCATTTTTATAATGATGAAGTGTGAAAATGTTTTTGAAATATATTTTAATGATGCTAGGGGAAAATTATGTTAAAATAATTTTTGGAAATGATGTGATTTCACTTTTATATGAGCGCTTATGTTCCCATAGGACTCTTATGCACGGTGAACATATTTTTTTATGAAAACTATGTTTAAACTGATTTTATGAAACGGTGTATGGTTGGTTTATATATTCACTTTGCTACCATAGAACCCTAGATATGTAAACAGGAGTTAGGAATACCGAGCAACTAGTCATGGAGGTACCGTGGCTGCGTCATTGTGGCATCAATGGCGTGACACTATCTGTGGCGGTGTGATTAGTCCACGGCGTTTCTCCCTTATGATTATGATATGATTTTATTTGCTCGTGGGATAGCCTTTTTATTGTGATATGATTTGCTCGCGTGAGCCGTATGACGAGAGCATTATGATTATGAGTTGAGTACTTGAGGAAGCGTATGGATGCATCCTAGGCTATGTTATGATATGATTTATATATGGCCAGATATGGCCATGCGGTCGAGTGTCGTAGTGCCATACACACCTTCCGTCGATACGATTTTGATGCACCGGAGTCGCGACTAGTGTATCCTGGTGATACTTGATATGATATGATTTTAGCACGTGGAATGCACTTGATATGATATGATGTAGGATACTCGGTATAAATATCCCAAACCTTTTCCTTCAGCCTTATATTTCTTTGATTACTCTGGTGTTGAGGTGTTGATATGACGGGAAAATTGTCATTATGATCTCTTGGTATTTCTTTCTTCACTCTCATATATTATGCTATTGTCATTGTTATTTGTTATCTACAACTGAGCGATTAGCTCAGCCGCATTTTTTTTCTTCCGCGGCAGGTACTCGGGGTTAACGGGGATGTGTGACGAGAGCTAGCTCGAACTTAGAGATTATGCATTTGGAGACTCCACTTAGATTATTATTTTAGGTATTATGTAAATTTGAGGCTACACTTTCTAGAAGAAAATTTTAATTATTATCAAAACTGAACTTATTAATAAAATTGGTCTCTCAGGTTTAGGTTTAGCTGCTTTGTCGTTATTTGTGACCTCCCGCTCCTATGTCGGGCGGGGGTGTTACAGCTAATGCATCAAATTTGATAACACAAACAGTAAAAATATAACTTTAGGTAACAGTTGACTTGCAACGTGATCTGACCCATTTGACCCGTTTCATTTGTAGCTAATTTTTTTGACCCATGTGTAGTAAAATACAATAAAAATAGACATGTGCTACCTGTTAGAAACAGCATCATGCTAATTGTCATTCATTCATCTGTTACTAGACTTTGATAGTTATACTTCTCTAATTCCTGATGTAGGATGAGAAGGAAAGGGAGAACCTTGCATGCATTTACTCGTACATCAATCATCTCATTGAATTTAAAGATAAGCGTTCTGGCTTTTCATCCGCTAAACATCATAAATTGCCAAACATATTGACTCAAAAGTTCAATGACATGTTTGCCAACACTGTATGAGGAAGACTCGCTGACGACAAAAGGGATCTTCTGATCAACTATGTTCTGGTGCTTACTCTCTTTGTTGATGACTTCAAAACAAGAATTCTCTTGCATAGCTAACGATCTAAGAATGACCACCGGTGCATTGAGGCCTCACTTTGAATATCTGGCTGCAAGTTTACGAGAGAAAACTACATAATGTTGGCCACTCTTCCTGCTCCTCTGAAGTTCCCGGAGATTAAGATGAGACGCCGATGATAAATATGAACACAAAGGCTTGGTGCTTGTGGTTTGTGCTAGATGATGGTTGATAGCAAAACCATATTTTTGTTCGTTTATTATGGGTTATCTTATTAAGATATATATGTAATCCTATCCGTATCCAGTAATTTTGAAATTAGATTTTGTTGTTTTCTTAGCGGAATCAGACATTTATCATTTAGCATTGATAATGTTTCAGACATCTTTTATCTATCCTGCATCGGTTCTAATATTGCTTTAAACCTTCTACCATAAAACCTTGATGTTATTCTAAGTAGGTATTCGGAATTGCTTATTTCAAAGTTTTCGATCACCACTACTACGAGTCTAAGTTTTTGTTTCATGCGAGTTAAGACACTTTAACGAATCATCTATAGTACATTAACTAGATGGTTTTTTTTCATGAATAAACATTTGGGCCGAATATTTCGGTCTCGTGATTTGGGTCAAATTGGTTTTCGTTCCGGTTCGGTTTTTGTTGGTCTGATTTGGTTTTCGAATCATAATCAGCCTTACATCAAAATGTTTAAATATTATACTAGTGCAACAAATAAAAAATAAAATATTGTATATCGCTATTGAGCTATTTTGAAGATATGGATATGAAACTTATAAAAGTACCGATGAACAATCTGGTATTGTTTAATTTGGCTAGGGCAAAGTATTAACCATGTATAAATCAAGTCAACATTCAAAGTCAACGGTCAACATTCAAAGTCAACGGTCAACATTCAATATTCAAGTCAAGTCAACATTCAAAGTATATTTATTAGTCATTAATTTGTATTGGGCCTAAGCCCATAGTAATGATTCTAGAATGATCTTTTGTATCTTATATATAGGATAGTTGTTATCAATTGTAAGGAAGCAAAAATCAATTAGCCTTTCAATGAAGTTTTACCAATTATAATATGGTAACAGAGCCATAAACACTCACCATCAAAAACCCTAAATAGCCTCTCTTTTTTTTTCATACGCATGCTTGCTGCCAATTAAATAAGTTTTGCATAATGATTATTGCATAGCTAATTCAATATTGCTTTTTGCCGCTTATTAAAAACTTTGCATCTAGTATGATGATGTATAGTGCAACCAATTCGTTGTATCCTTGTGTGTACTTGGCAACCCATCAGCCACCGATCCAATTTGTTAGTTCTTCGGCTCAACAGTCACCTATACATTATTATGGAGCACCTGCTATGTCTCCCGCTCCGGTTTCTTATGCTCCTACTCCTCCACATGCATTTCATACCATGACTCTTCAAAATCCAAACTGGAATATGGACACGGGAGCATCATCTCATTTGGCGGACAATACAAGTATACTCACATCTTGTAGCAATTCAAGCATTTATCCATCTGTATTTGTTGGCAATGGTCACTCTATTCCTGTCACTCATACTGGACATAGCTTTTTGCATACATCTTCTAAGCCTCTTCATCTTAATCATATTCTTGTCACACCTCATATAATTAAGAATTTAATTTCAGTTCGTCAATTTACTCGTGACAATGATGTTTCTGTTGAATTTGATGCTTATGGTTTTTCGGTAAAGGATTACCAGACCGGACGGATTCTTCTTCGTTGTGATAGTACGGGAGACCTTTACCCGGTCACTCAGCAACCTTCGTCTCAAAATCCAGTAGTATTGCTTTCATTTAGTTCCACTACATGGCACAGACGCCTGGGTCATCCTGGAGACGATGTGCTACGTCGTTTAGAGTCAGGAAATCTAATTTCATGTCATAAACCAAAGTTGCCTACTTTGTGTCATGCATGTCAATTAGGTAAACATGCTAAGCTTCCGTTTTATAATTCCAAATCTTTGGTTGATTCTGTGTTTGAAATCATTCACTCGGATATATGGACATCACCAATTCCAAGTGAAAGTGGAATTAAATATTATGCTATATTCTTAGATCATTTTTCACACTTTGTTTGGGTCTACCCTTTGCATAAAAAATCTGATTTGTTTGATAATTTTGTCGCATTTCGTGCTTACGTGAATAGACAATTTAATGTCGACATCAAGGCCTTGCAGTGTGACCATGGTGGCGAATATGACAACACCCGTTTCCATGAACTTTTCCGCCAAAATGGCATACAATTTCGGTTTTCTTGCCCTCGTACTTCGCAACAGAATGGTAAATCCGAGCGTATGCTTCGCACCATTAATAACCTTATCCGTACATTACTCTTTCAAGCTCACATACCTCCATCTTACTGGGTGGAAGCTCTTAATATGGCTGCTCACCTTTTAAATAGATTACCTTCTACCGCCATTAATAATGAAATACCATTCACCAAACTCTATAACCAAACCCCCACATATGAAGATTTGCGTGTCTTTGGATGTCTTTGCTATCCTCATGTTGATGCTTCACATAAACTAGAACCACGTTCCACACCTTGCATCTTTCTTGGTTACCCCGCCAATCATCGTGGTTATCGATGTCTCGACTTAGCCTCCAATAAAATTATTATTTCGAGACATGTGCGGTTTGATGAAGACGTTTTTCCGTTTGGAAATGTTACGCCTTCTAATACACCAACATATGATTTCCTTTTACCACATATACAAACTACAACCAATGTTCCCACCACCGAACCATTTGTCCAACACATGAATGAACCAAACACCCCAATTACGCCCCATCATATAACCCCTCCAACCAGCCCACCACAACCCGATACCCATCCCTCTTATAGCTCAACACCAATCCCACCACAACCCGATACCCCTCCATCTCATAGCTCAACACCAATCCCAACTTCGGCTCCAACACAATCACATGCCCAAACGGTAGATAGCCATACTCCAATTCCCATAAATAATTCATCACAAACCATGTCTACCCATCCAATGGTCACTCGCGCTAAAGCTGGCATTTTCAAACCGCTTGAACGTATGAATTGTCATGTTACCACTACTTCACCGCTTCCTCGCTCTCATGTTCATGCTCTTCGTGATCCTCACTGGAAAGAAGCTATGTTAGATGAATATAATGCTTTAATTAGTAACGGAACATGGGCTCTTGTACCTCGTCCAGCTAACGTTAATGTGGTTCGTTCTATGTGGCTTTTCAAACATAAATTTAAA
This sequence comes from Tanacetum coccineum, assembly GCA_026074375.1. NCBI lineage: Eukaryota > Viridiplantae > Streptophyta > Magnoliopsida > Asterales > Asteraceae > Tanacetum > Tanacetum coccineum. The sequence continues at coordinate 2,606 of BQNB010004080.1, read as the reverse complement.
GCAGATGGCTCTTTAAGCAGGTATAAGGATCGTCTTGTTGCAAACGGACGCAGTCAACAGTAGGGTATTGATTATGATGAGACATTTAGTCCGGTGGTTAAACTAGCTACCATTCGTAATGTTTTGAGTCTTGCAGTTTCTCGTGACTGGCCCATTCATCAGCTTGACGTAAAAAACGCTTTTCTTCATGGTCACTTATCTGAGACGGTTTATATGCATCAACCTCCTGGGTTTGTTGATCCTAACAAACCTAATTATGTTTGTCATCTACAGCGGTCTTTGTATGGGCTTAAGCAAGCTCCACGTGCTTGGTTTCAGCGCTTTGCTAGTTATGCTACACGAGTCGGTTTTCAGCATAGTAAAACTGATTCCTCTTTATTTGTCTTTCATCGAGGATCTGACATTGCTTATTTGTTGCTTTATGTGGATGATATTATTCTTACAGCATCGTCTTCAGCATTTTTACAACGGATCATTACTTCCCTCCACAGTGAGTTCGCTATGACGGATCTTGGTTCACTCAATTATTTTCTTGGTATTTCTGCTCAGCGGTCGGCAACTGGCTTGTTTTTGTCTCAATCAAAATTTGCAGAGGAAATTCTTGAGCGAGCTCATATGCAAAATTGTAACCCGTGCCGGACCCCTGTTGATACAGAGTCCAAGCTTGGTTCGGATGGTGACCCTGTCAGTGACCCAACCTTATATCGCAGCCTTGCTGGTGCTCTTCAGTATCTTACCTTTACGCGCCCAGACTTATCTTATGCTGTCCAACAGGTCTGTCTTTATATGCATGACCCTCGTGATCCGCACTTTACTGCTTTGAAGCGTATTCTTCGCTATGTTCGTGGTACTCTTGATTATGGCCTGCAGCTTCATGTATCATCTACTACTCAGCTTACTGCGTATACTGATGCTGATTGGGCTGGGTGCCCTGTTACTCGTCGGTCAACATCCGGGTATTGTGTGTTTCTTGGCGACAATCTTTTATCATGGTCTGCGAAACGTCAGGTTACCTTGTCTCGTTCTAGTGCTGAAGCTGAATATCGAGGTGTTGCTAATGTTGTTGCTGAGACTGCTTGGATCCGTAATTTGCTATGTGAGCTTCATACTCCTCTATTTACTGCTACCTTAGTTTATTGTGACAATGTTAGTGCTGTCTATATGTCTGCAAATCCGGTTCAACATCAACGCACGAAACACATTGAGATCGACATTCATTTTGTTCGTGACTTTGTTGCTTCGGGACAAGTTCGAGTTCTTCATGTCCCTTCAAGATTCCAGTATGCAGATATTTTTACGAAGGGCCTACCCACTGCTTTATTCATTGAGTTTCGCTCCAGCCTGAACGTCCGAAGATCTCCCGCTCACACTGAGGGGGGGTATTAACCATGTATAAATCAAGTCAACATTCAAAGTCAACGGTCAGCATTCAAAGTCAACGGTCAACATTGAATATTCAAGTCAAGTCAACATTCAAAGTATATTTATTAGTCATTAATTTGTATTGGGCCTAAGCCCATAGTAATGATTCTAGAATGATCTTTTGTATCTTATATATAGGATAGTTGTTATCAATTGTAAGGGAGGAAAATCAATTAGCCTTTCAATGAAGTTTTACCAATTATAATCTTTTGAAGAAGATCTAATTGAGAAGCTTCGACCCCTCCTCTAACTGTGCGATGAAGAGAAGAGGTAACCAAGTACTGCAGTTTATCGGCCACCGTACAATATTTATTAATCTCCAAAGCATAGATACGTGGGAACATAACATGAAGTTAAGTATCACCGATCCAAACCTCATTCCAAAATTGTGTGCATAAACCATTACCCACACGAATATGACCGTGGGAAATCAAATCGACACCACGATCTTTAAGCATATAAACTTCCCGAATTATGGAATTCCAAGTCGAGAAACGAAACGGAGACAAGTTAGATAACGTGGAGCCATGCATGGACTTGATGAAGCGGCACCACAAGGAATTATCACGCGAGATGAATCTCCACACCCACTTGAAAAGAAGCGCCCTATTTAAGGCATAAAAGCTTGAAACACCCAGACCTCCATACTTCTTGGATGCAAGAACCTTAGTCCATTTGATCCACGTTATTTTCCTCTCGTCACATTGAACACCGTTGAAAAAATTCCTACGAATGGACTCCATCGCATGTAACACCGACTTAGGCACCTTATAGATGGACATATTATAAATAGGTGTCGACCCAAGGACCGACTTTAGAAGTGTAAGTCTTCCTCCAACAGATAGGGTTTTAAGCTTCCAATTAGATAGACGAGCCTTAAGTTTACCAATCGTATCGTCCCACGCCTGAGATGTCGAGCCATTACCTCCAACCATCACCCCTAAGTATTTAAAAGGGGTTTTCATAGTCGGAAAGCCAAGTCTAAGAACATGGTCTTTCTTAAGATCGATTGGAAGGCCGAACAACAAAGAAAAGCAATGGAGAACGTGTGTAATACCAGAAAGGTTTGCAATAGACCACTCTCCAATAAAAACCTCATCGTCCGCATAAAAGAGGTGGGAAATATTAAGAGACGAGCCAATTTTGATACCCTTGAATATCCCCGCTTCGATGGCCCTAGAAAG
>BQNB010004079.1:64605-110144 GCA_026074375.1 Tanacetum coccineum | reverse complement strand
GGTTATTACATGAAATCACGAAGTCAATTGCAAGACAACAAGATTAGTCATCGAATTGCAATTCGCACTTGCAACGAAGATGTTTCATTGAGTCTAAAGTGTTCAAATATTGTGTTATTAGCTATGGTCAAATTATACATGCTAAACTTAACACACTCTAAGTAGGATTGACGACTTATGAATTTCCATCGAGAAACTCATAAGTACTCCAACTTGATAAGCAAGACTTGGATGTCATTTCTGAAAAATCAAACTGAGAACCCTTATAACTTATGTAAGTTTCTCTTAATAACCTAATATCAACACCATTTCCCAAATAATGGAAAAATGATCCTTGCCCAAATTTGGCACCTCCAAGGATCGATGGATCCTTCGTCCTAAATTCATCTTTGGTTTAGGTAGATCCGCCCTATGGAATTAGATTTAAACATCTTCCTCTTGTCAATCTCGTGCTTAAAATTCTAACATAGATGTAACTAAACTTTAGTTAATCATCATTATTTCTACAAAGAAACAAACACAAGATCTATTCCCATTGAGGTAAGTAACATTTATTGAATCTCTTGCTTAAAAGACATGTAAAGGTGCATTCTTTGAACACTCTCAACATAGTACATTACGCATTGTCACCCTTAAGCATACTACTAGGTTCTAGATGATTCATTATCTCTTAAAATTACAACAACTTGCTTTATCTCTCATTCAACCGTAGAATTCTACACATCTTAATTATGATTATGTGAATCGAAATTAAAGTACGTTAGTTGAGTCATAGTAGGCCTTATATGAAAAGACAATACAAATTTTATCTTTGCTATACTTTATTATGCAAATATAGGAATTCTATTTTGTTTAACATGAGAATGACTACTGGAGAATCTATTGCACTAGAAATTCAATTTGACCTAACGGTTGAATTGCTTCCAAGAGTGAAGTTGGGTTCATGGTATAACCCGTAAAAATGGCCGTGTTTAGCTTTAATTGAGCACCACTAGTAATAGTCTCATATTCATTATATAATTTGATTAAATGGCTCTTTTTAAATATGCCTAATGATAGTCTACATCGATAGACTTTGTATTTCATTAGGAGTACACACTAAGCAAGTAGAAATTAGGTTTCCCCTTAGTTAATCTAGACTACATGCATTTCACATATGTGCTTTGAAATTTCAAGATGATAACATGCTCTCACGTAATGCAATTATATGCTTTTATGTTTGTCTTGATGCTCAACGTGTATTTGCTTAGCTATTGAATGCATGTTTGTTGTAAAAGCATTTGCCTTTTTTTTCTAGCAATTTATATAAAATATCTTTTAGTTTATCTAAATAACACATGCTCTTAAGTGCTAAATGCTAACATGTTTTACATGATGATTGCATTTAAAATTATCATGTTTTGTTTGCGTCATCTTACATGACTTACATGTTAATTGTGCACCTACACTATGTTAGGTTGATGTATGACAAATAAGGTTTATATGTCATACAGTCTTACAAGTTAATTTTGTTGATTATTGTGTCGATGCATGCTTAGATAAACTTGCATGCTTATATCTATATGTCTTATACATCTATGTATATATTTTCTCACTCTAGAATATCTTTCTTCGCGTCCGCATCACTAATCTAAATTTTCAAAAGAGTCAAAAAAATTGGACTTAATCTTCTAGAGTCTTCCTTCACACATTTCTTTAATCATCATCTCCTTTTCTTCTAAATAATCCACTCTTTGTCACAGAAAAGTTAGATGCAAATGTAATACCCTTCCAAGTAGGTTTGACAACTTAAATATTGCATTCGAAATATTCAAGTATATTTAACTTGCAGTCACAAACGTTAAAGGTCATATCCAAAAATCCATATTCAAGCCTTTTAACAACATTAGTTAAAACGCTCTCCATTTCTCTTCGACGAAAACATTCTTTCTCTTCGACGAAAACACTCTTTGTCTTTCGTTCACACCTCTTTCTTCTCACTCAACCACGCCTCTTCTACCATCGAGATGGCTAATCTCTTTCATCCACTATTTCCGCTACCACCTTTAAGACAACCGTACACCTCGTCAATTGATTGTTCTATGAACATTCGCAATGCTCGAGAAGAGCTACATAACTTTGTGCGTATAGTTTATCGTACGCTAACCATCATCCGTCTTGACATTGTCAAGATCGTCGTCTCTATCTTCATTTGTTTTCTTTATTATTATTATTATTATTATTTCGCGTACGAAACACACCGATGATACATCACCATTTCCTTCGGGACAATGTCCAAAAGGAAACATCTCCATCGAAAAGGTTGCATCTGAAGATAACATCGCCGACATTCTTTCTTTACCCCTCAAGCGTGAATCGCTAAATTATCTTCGTCAAGGTTTAGGAATGATGGAACACATTCCATAAATCGTTCTCTTCTTTTCTTCTAATTTCGATTCTAGTTCATGTTCCATTTCGTGTCGTGACAACTTAACTACTTCATCCGAAGTACTTTAAGTATTTTTATTTAGCGAAATGCAAATTAAAATGTCACTCTTTTCAAAAAAATCATTAATTTCCCCAAACATCCCTCCTGTTGGCGGTTCGGCGGCCCCCAAATCTATTATGGCGGCCCCCAGATATATCTGGGACCGCCGGCAGCAGCTTGTAATACCATTTATTTTTTTATTCCATAACCTAACACTTCCTCTCTTCTGCTACGAGTTGACGTCTACTCCACACCCAAAACTATATCCAATATCTCTCTATAGATCAATGGGTCATCCTTATATCCCAACGCTCATAAGCATCATTGCTTATGTTTTCAAGAGTCAAGTGAATTTCATAATGAAATGCGTCTATCAAACACATTCCTTACAATCCATCACTTCATAATAAATCCCCTCACATACAAACCTTGGTCCTCACATCTCGCATACGTCTTGTCTTAAATTCATAGACGATTCTTCTCACTCCTAAACGTTTCTTCTCTCTTCTAGTAGTCGTTTCACTTCTGATAGTCTCTCTACTTCTAAAAGTTTCTTCTTACTTCTAAACGTTCCTTTTTACTTCTAATGAGTCTCCTCGTCTAATGAGTATCACTCGTCTCTAACGTTTCTTATAACTTCTATTATGTTTCTTATCTCTTTTTAGTCTTGTTACTATTTGAATTACTCTATATCCTTGACAAAATTAATTATTTCATCTGAAACATTTTAGTAATTTACGAAATGCAAATGATTTCACTCTTCGCAAAACTTTCCATTTCTAGAAGTGAAGAACATAAAGATGATATTAAATCTTCAAGTTTATTGGTCACCACATTGTTGAGTCTCTTTTATTATTCACCATGGAAAGAACTACCACTCATTTCACATCCTACGTTGTCCTCAAATTGTCCACCTACAAAAACACCAAACAAAACTTTAAATTCCCAATCATCCACCTTTGTCTCGATAGGATCATATGCACATCAATTGTTAGTGCAAATGATATATCAATCTTTTCTATCAACCTCGCGTCAACACGTTCCTTCTTTAGTATCGCTCATCGTTTCCCACTTTTCGGCTCTATGGAATCATTTTCATTCACATCCAAGAGCACATCGTCTCCATCCTCGTCTTATTTTTTTTTATATATATACTTATATTTATATATATATATAATAATATATTATATATATTTATTGACATATTTTGCAAGAAATTAAATGTCATTTCGTATACTTTTAAACGTCATTTCTCATAATATTTTGTGTTCAATCAAATAAACCTAATCTCATTCTCGTTTATTTAAATGGTCGGTCTATTATTTATACGTAAACATAGTCTTGTTTCTTTTTATTCTCAATCTAGGTTGTTTTTAAAATATGATTACTTGTGTCTAGTTCTACTTCTTTTCAAAGTGATCATACTTTAGATAATAAAACTAGAAGTGCATGTCTAGTCCCGCTAATGTTGTGCTATATTAATATTTTGTAACTTGTCTACTAACTTTGTTTTGTAGACCAATAATATCTTGATTTCTTGGTTCCTTAAACAAGGGGAGCACACATCGAGGAGGAGCACTTGCAAGCACTCTACTTATTTAAATTGCATCAAACTTCTTGAGCATTGATGGTAATTTATTTGATCCATGGATCCGTTAGAGTCAATATATAAGGAATGATATTATCATGGGGACACAATGAGCAAGGGAGAGCTAGGAGATATGCGGGTAAATAGCATGGAGTTGGTTAAACAGATGATAGAAGATTCACTGGGGATGATGCACGCTCACCTTTATGGGAGATAGGATCGGGATTGTCAAATACAATGAAGGGTTCATTCGTACTCCAAATACTTCACCTCCTTCACTTTAAAGCCACCTCAACCTTATTTCTTATGTTGTCTTCTCATTCCTCCAACCAATATACTCGGAGCACCTATCTTCTTCTCATTCCTCAAGCACATACCATCTTCTCATATCTTCTTCTCGTATCCACATAATACCTTTTTTCTTTGACAAAAGGGGGAGAAGAGAGTGTAAGCGAGTAACTTTTAACTTGACTATGTGCTATAGTTTACATATTTTGTCATCATCAAAAAAGGGGAGATTGTTAGTGCAAATATTACGATATTTAATTCAAATATATCTCTTTTTGTGTTTGGTGATGACAGAACCCCCCCCTTGTGACTTGTAATACGTAATGTAAAGTGCGCTTGTTACTCGTAATCATAAATCATCAATGCATACATGCATCTACATCTCACGACGTCTCAAGTCTACATCAATACATCTCTCGACGTCTCAAGTCTACATCAACACCGACATTTGTTTACACCCGACGTAAATCACATAAGGTATTACAAACAACATTAAACTTGTGGAAAGATCAAGAATTAAGTTTGTCTTAAACATTACATTTTTATAAATGTAACAAAATAATTTCTCAAAAATTAATTAGACAAATTATTTTTGAATTATAAAGAAATGTTTTATGTAGTAATTATTTTAAAATTCAAATCTAGTCATTTTCCCCTAAAACAAAGTGTCCATGTTTACCAGACTAATTTGTAACCACAAAAAGAGTTAGTAACCACAAAAAGACAAAAACATGAGCGTCTGTCGGGGCGCCCGTGGTTGGTCCCCTTCAATATCGGCGGCCCCTTAATATATCTGGGACCGCCGTCTCCTGCCAGGCTATTTCTTCGATCCTATAAAAATAGTGGGTCAACTCTAACTATTTTCATAAACTTTTGCACGATTCTTTTAGTTCTTTTCCTTTTAGATCTCACTAAATCTTTCTAAACCTTTGATCATTTAATTGTTTAATCTTGTTTATGTGATCCAATCATTTTATCTTTCTTTTCGTCAAGTGCAAGAGAAGTACTTTCGTTCACGACAAGTACGAAGTTATGTAGTCTAGTTAGTTTATTTGTAACATATGTTACATATAGATCGAGTCCATGTCTTCTAATCTTTAGTAGTGTGTAGATCCGAATGGTGTGTACATTCGGAAGGGTTGATTGTGGGTTGGTTAGTATTTTGGGCCTTAAAATACATTAGGTCAATGTGTAGTTTGGTTTTAGCTAAGATAAGACTAGACAATTTTGCTTAAGTGTCGAAAAATAATGTAAACGACGCGGTTTATGTGTTTAGGCCATAAAACACAAGGTTTGTTATGTTGGGCCATAAAACATAACGGGTTTGGTTGTACCCGAAGAAGGACTCGACATCAAGCTTAGTGTTTATAAAAATTAATGTAAGCATTGATATAGGGTTTTCTCCGCGAAAGGGAGATTGTTGATTAAGTGTAGTAAACTCTCGAGTTGGATACTCAAGAGAGTGGTGTAGGGCGAAGAAGGAGCTTCGTGACCGATTCCATTTAATCACGTGTCGGTTTGCATTTTCTTTTACCTTTCTCTTTACTTATGTCTTTACATTTATCGCTTTACTTTTACACTTGCATTGTGCTTATGATTGTGTGCATTGTTGTGTATGCTGTGTTAGTCATGGTTGTGTAGCTCTTTGTAGTAAACATTGTGAGTGCGGACTATACTTGGTAGAATAGTGTAGTTATTCTTTAAATTCATTATCGACACTTCTCGTATTGCGTCAAACTTGATTGGTGATTTGATACAAATAATCTAGTCCGAAAACCTCTTTTGGAGGTGGTCCCTTTAAATAGGGCAGCCCTCTGATGTACTAGGTGGCCCCCATATATTTATGGGACCGCCGACAGAGAGTCATGTAATAATGATAGATAAGGATTTTAAGTTTTTAAAAGGTTACATATTCACCACTTTCAGGTTCCAACAAAACCAAACATCCTACAAAAACTTTGTTGACAATAGGGTTAGCTTTTCTGTTCAAGGTCACTTTCTACTGAGTGATGAATGAGTGCTAATCCGCCAATGATAAACAAATGTGTATAAACCTATTTGACCTGGTACTTGATTATTTGATCAAACTATTACTATAGAAAGAAGTTCATAAACTATTAAAGATTTACCTAAGCTGCAAATCCCTATTTTTGCATCCAAACAATTGTAATTTGATATTTTGATTATCGTGTGGAAGCCGGGTCGTCTTTTTTGTGATAAAATCATACACTCCATGACTTATAATTTTTTGTCTTCTAATGGATCATTGCGATTTATTAACACATAACATCCGAACTTATAACATTTTACTGATTAAATTAGATTCATACTTTTGATACAATGCTTACATTTTCTGTAAAACATCCTTGGTGTTTTGTTACCACATTGTTATGGAATCTCTTATGACCACCTAAAGCTTTTCCTGACCCGAATTCCCTAAAGCAAATCGAGCATTTATAATCAGTACTAACTTTTTTTCACACACTGACCGGCTCTCTTGTGGTCCTCTAAATCTTCTCCCGACGCAAATACCTATGAGCAAACCGTGCATTTATAATAATGGGCTCTCATGTGCCCCCTAATAATAGAAGCATATTGGTTTATTCAACTGTATAGTTTCTTGTACGTGGAGGCTCGAAGAACAGTGTGTTCCCACTTTTTAGGCAAGGCCACAGAAAGTTTCACAATAAACAATAAAAAATGAGCTTATGAAAAATTAACCTAAAACTAAATAAGCCATAAGCCGGCTATATAAGCTAAAACAAACATCCCGAAATGTTTCATTGAGGCATTTCGTCGAACACCTTATCAACCTTAAATGTTTCACAATCCCATATATAAAATAAAGCTCATTTAAAAAAACAAATGACATACCAAGATGTACCAAAGTTAATAACAGCCTGCAATCAACAAACAAAACAAATGAAACATTAATGAGATAATAATGAATTAAATTTTGGCATAAAAATAGAAAAAATGAAACGAACATAATCAATTGATGAACAAAAATTGAGAAGATGCATATAAAAGAGTTTTTAGAAGCTGATGGAGATATGAAAATATGCCAATGAAAGTTGTATTGTGTAACTGATGGATGTGGATTTAATGACAACAATCAATGAATCTAACCTTTTGTATTTCCGTGAACACTTCATCTTCATGATCGTTGTAACCGTCATCTTCTTATATTCCTGTGCATTCAATTAAAGGACCGAACAATTCTTTGGAGTTATGTGGATTGTATGCAATAGGGTTGTGTACCCATTACTGTGTGTCTTGCACCCCCTCATTCTCATTATGAGCACCTGCACATTAAATTTAAAGACTGAAAATTTAGATGTAATAGATGCTTATAATATTTGACTCTAGCACACCTTGACAACTTCATCCCAAAGACTTCTTAAAAAAGCTTGTTCTTTCTTGCCATCCAAACACAATATTACAGGTATCAAGCCGAGGTATTTAAAATTCAAACATCTCTCACATTTTCCAACACAATCCAACGACACATCTCCTACACTTATAAAACTCTTTTCTTCCACTACCACTCTCATTCAAATTCAAAAATCAAACCTCTCATCTTTACCTCTAAAAAAAACCTCTTGATCACCATGGAAGCCTTGTTAGAAGTTCTTAGTCCCGTCTTGATCATCATTATCATCTCGCTACTCGCTTTCCTTTACCCGATACTCAAGTTTCCCCATGGAGACGTGTTTTTTATTTTGGCATTTTACATTTCCATTGTATTTTCTATCCTTTGTATTGCATTATGTATCAAAATGAATATATGTATTAAATTCTTCGAATGTTTATTTTCTTATTTTTGTTCATGTCATTTATATTAGTTCAAATAAGGAAAATAAAATACATCCGCATAAAATCGCTGCCTCTTTATATAAAAAAAGGGGGTACTTTATATCACTAAAACAAATAAAATATATATAAAGTTTTTTTTGCCGGTCCCTTCGGGTAACAAAGTCGGTTCCTTTTGACCAATGGAACCGACATAACCGACAATCTGATAAAAACGTTGATTCTCTCTTTTCTTCATTGTTCCCTTCCAAAGAATCCGTCATTAACGATCTGCTTCTCCCATGATATTTTCTTCAAAATAATCAACTTCTAAATCGTGCATTCCATCTCATTGTAAGTCTTGATTTTAATTCATCTCTTTATTTAAAACTAGGATTAGTAAGCTCTCAATATTAGGGCTCCTAATCTCAAAAACTAATTCATCGACGAATTTAACGTACCTATATATTTGAGATAACATTAGTTAGGAATTGCATCTTACTTATTGCCAAAAAATCAATTCATGCACATAAACCCGAATTCAAATTTTTAAAAATTTGTTTTTAATTTTTTGGTTACCGTTGTTGATAACCGTAAAAACAAGATAAAAGGTAATTTCCATATGAAAAGAGTGTTTGAAAACACACTTCAAAAGGCGTTAACCTTAAAAGTTTGTGGTTGTATGGCCTTTCGGCAAAAATCATCCATAAAATAGAATTATAATATTTGATTTACTTTTGATCTTATTTTCTAGGATAATTATGCCGAAATCCATCCATGTTGATCATCATGATACCGCCCATTACATTCCTATGTACCACCGAACCCAAAACGTTACCAAACGTGAAAGGGATTATTCAATGAAGGACGTATTGTCGACCGATCCTACCTTGAGAAAATTTGCCCAATTTTTGTACTTCAATTCTACAAAAGTGTCCGTCTTATTCGCAACTTGAATGGAACGCTCTCCACCACTTTTACCATTCGAAATGTCAAAATCACTCTTCGTCTTGAGGAATTTACCCGCATTCTTTATATTCCTTGTCATGGGGCATGTGTGTTCACTCCTGAATAGGCCATCACATCACTACTAAATGGTATTGACTCTAACCCTGACATTTATCCACCCCCTCTTGAAGATCCTTTGCTTATTTGTGATGCTCTCTTTGATCCTAGACCTCCTGGTGAACCTCGCAAGGTTAAAGGAATTGATATTACCCTTGACCCCTTCGAAATGGTCATTTCCGAACTAAAACCAATTTCAAAAAATGGGAAATCATCCTCAGTAAAAATGCCATAAGCCTCACCGGGAATAAGGACCACCCCAATGCTTGTCTCTGCTACATGCTCCGTTGGGAATAAATCTTCACAGGTTAGTACTTCTAGTTCAAGGAATTAGTACTGCTCAGATTATAACTAATAATATTAACTGAGTTAATACTGCTAGCACAAGATTAATACTATTCGTGATAGTTAGTACTGCCAAGAGAAGATTAATACTGCTAAGTGAAGTCAGAGATAACAGAGAAAAAGATTACTTGGAGATGAAGATTAGAAGTTATTTATAGAATAGATTGTATCCGGATATTCTATAAGTTTATGTTTATCTTTAGTATATGTTTTAAGCCGACTAGGACTCCTTAGTCTATAAAAGGAGGCTCAAGGGCATTAGTTGAGATATAAGTTTTCATAGTTGTTAAGTCGATTAAAAAGCTTCAAGGTTGTAAACCCTAGTACTAGTCAAGAGTACTCGTATTATTGATCTTAATAATATTGGAGCGTTTTGGTTATAACTTTGTTCATTCACAATTACTGTTTTATTCATAATACTTCTAGATATTAAGATGTAGATTCTGCATACACTTTAGTATACATACAAAGTTTATACAACAAGTTATTTTGGATTTATTCAAGGTAATTTAACCTTAGACAAGCTAAGGAATCGATCAAGGTTTGGGATCAACAAGTGGTATCAAAGCTTTTGCTTTGAGAAACTTTGATCTAGAAGTTATGGAATTTGAATCTGCACAGAGTAATACTACTACTAAGCTACCCATACTCAAACTAGGTGAGTATGAGATGTGGGTGATAAAAACCAAGCAGTACTTCCAGGTACAAGACTATGCTCTATGAGAGGTCATAGAGAATGGTAACTTATGGGTATCTGTACCACAAACAGCACAAGAGAATGGTACTTCTGTTACAAAGATGTTAGTACATGTAACTGCTAAAGAAAAGACCAACAAGAAGAATGATGTGAAGGCTAGAAGCTTGCTACTCATGGCTCTTCCCAATGAACATCAACTTACTTTCAGTCAGTACAGTGATGCTAAAACAATGTTTGCTGCTATCAAAACACGATTTGGAGGTAATGAAGCCACTAAGAAGACACAGAAGACACTGTTGAAGCAACACTATGAAAATTTTAGTGCATCAAGCACAGAGTCTCTTGACTCTATCTTTAACAGGCTCCAGAAGATTGTTAGTAGGCTTGCAATTTTGGGTGTGGTCATCACTCAAGAAGACTTAAATTTAAATTTTTTGAGAAGCTTGCCTCCTGAGTGGAATACACATGTTGTAGTCTGGATGAATAAGGCTGATATTGAAACAATAAGCATTGATGATTTGTACAACAACTTCAAAATTGTTGAACTAGATGTAAAGAAATCTGTTGGAGCAAGTAGTGGTGCTTAAAACTTGGCCTTTATGACTGCTCCAAGCACTAGCAGTACTAATGATGTTAATACTGCTAATCCTGCATATGAAGTTAGTACTGTTAGCCCTAATGTTAACACTGCTTGTCCTCAAGTTAGTACTGCTAACTTCAGTGATAATACAGTGTATGCTTTCATGGTTGAGAATCCCAATGGTTCTAATCTCATACAGCAAGACTTAGAGCAAATTCATGAAGATGATCTGGAAGCAATGGATTTGAAGTGGTAGCTCTCTCTGCTAAATATGAGGGCAAAAAGGTACTTTCAGATAACAGGCAAGAAAATTTTCATTAATGCTAATGATACTGCTGGGTATGATAAATACAAGGTAGAGTGTTTCAACTGTCATAAGATGGGACACTTTGCAGGGAATGTCAAGCACCAAGGAAGAAGAGGGCCAGTTCAGATATCAAGAACCCTAGGAAGCAAGGCAACAATGAAGGACACATCCTCAAAGGTAATGTTGGCTATTGATGGTGTAGGTTTATGACTGGAGTGATATGGTTAGAGAATAGGTTCAGGGTTTTAGCATAATGTAGATGGAAACAACTTGTCACATATAGAAGAATGAGGTTCTTTTTAGTGAAGAAGTTGTAGTTCTGAAAAGGAAGTAGCTTGCAACGACTTATGAATAAATGTGCTTAAAAGTGAGTTTGAAAAAGTTAAGCAGAGAAAAGAGGTGGTATTGAATTTAAAATTAGAAATTTGATAATTCCTCAAAGAGCCTAGACAAGTTGTTAGGGAGTCAGATTACTGACAAAAGTAAAAAGGGTTTGGTGTATAATGTTGTTCCTCCACCCCATCCTTTAATCTATAATCGACCTAATAAACTTGATTTATCTTATTCTGGTCTTGATGAATTCAAAGACCTTGAATTCATAAGTTATGGTTCTAAGGATAGTAAGCTAGAGTCTAACATTGTTTGTGATACAAAATTAGATGATTCTAAGGAAAATTCTGATGACTCTTTGGTAAAAGAACAAGTATCAGAAGACACAAGCTCCACTTAATGTTGATAAAGAAATTGTTTTACTTGTTGATAAAAAGATAGAGTTCATCAAACCTAAAAATCATGAAAAACCAGTTAAAAAGTCATTTAGGTGTGCTAAGATGTATAGATCACAAAGTTCTAGGGGGAATCAAAGAAATTGGAATGGACAGAAGTCCAAACAACTAGGAAGTGATTTTGTGATGTATAACAAAACTTGTTTCATTTGTGGGAGTTTTGACCATGTGCAGATTAACTGTAATTACCATCAAAGGGAAAGGATGGTATCTAGGAATAATTACAATAGGGTGGATTATGACTATTATGCCAAAACCACACACCCTAGCGCATACAGGAATATGACTCCAAGAGTAGTTTTACTAAAAACTGGCCCCACACCACTTAATACTGTTAGGCCTGTTAATACTGCTCACCCCAAACCAGCAGTTCATAGTGCTAAATCAATGTCACATTTTTTTAAACAAGCACAATCAACTGATCAGAGGCCATTTTATAAGAAAACAGCATTAACTAGCAGATATGATAATACTGCCATGAGACACTATCATACTAAAAGGCCCAGAGCAGTTAATACTGCTAGGTCATGTACAACACCAGTTAATGATGTTAGGGCAAAAAGGGTAAATGCTGTTAAGACCTCAGCATGTTGGGGTTGGAGACCTACCAGACCTAATAGTGCATCACTTGTTTTTAAAAGACACAACTACATTGATGCACGAGGCAGATCCAAGTCAATAATGGCTTGGGTCTCCAAAGAAAACTAATTTCCTTATTTTTATGTGCAGGGCAAGCCACAATAGGATGATACAAGATTTATTGACAGTGGATGCTCAAGGCAAATGAATGGGAACATAGCTTATCTCTCAGATTTTAAGGAATTTGATAGAGGTTATGTTACATTTGGGGGAGGAGCACATGGCGGTAGAATTTCTACTAAAGAAACACTTAAAACTGATAGCCTTGATTTTGAAGATGTATACTTTGTCAATGAGTTAAATTTCAACCTTTTTAGTGTCTCACAGATGTGTGACAAAAAGAACTATGTCCTTTTTACTAACACTGAATGCCTTGTCCTATCTCCTAATTTTAAGTTGCCTAATGAAAGTCATATACTTCTTAAAATTCCTAGGAAAAACAACATGTACTGTTTTGATATGAAGAACATTGTTCCTAAAGAGAGTTTAACCTGTCTTGTTGTAAAGGCTACATTAGATGAATCAATGCTCTGGCATAGGAGGCTTGGTCATATTAATTTTAAGAACATAAATAAGCTGTAAGGATAATCTTGTAAGAGGTTTGCCTACAAAACGTTTTGAAAATGACCAAACCTGTGTTGCTTGTCTTAAAGGGAAGCAACACAAAGCTTCTTGTAAGTCCAAGGTTCTAAATCCAATTACTAAGCCTTTGTTTAAGCTTCATATGGATTTGTTTGGTCCAACCTTTGTGAGTAGTTTAATGCATAAGAAGTATTGCTTAGTAGTCACTGATGATTATAGTAGGTTTATTTGGGTTTTCTTTTTAACAACTAAGGATGAAACCAGTGAGATTCTCAAGAACTTTATCAAAGAAATAGAAAACCTAGTAGATAAGAAAGTGAAATAATCAGAAGTGATAATGGAATAGAATTTAAGAATAAAGTTATAGATGCTTTTTGCAGAGAAAAAGGTAATAAGAGGGAATATAGTGTAGCCAGGACTCCTCAGCAAAATGGTGTAGTTGAGAGGAGGAATAGGACACTAATTGAGGCTGCTAGAACCATGTTAGCTGACTCTAGGTTACCTACCACATTTTGGGCTGAAGCAGTTAGTACTGCTTGCTATGTACAGAATAGGGTCTTAGTAGTCAAGCCTCATAACAAGACACCTTATGAACTTTTTAGAGGTTTTAAACCAGCTCTAAGCTTTATGAGACCATTTGGATGTCATGTTACCATTCTTAATACTTTAGACAATTTAGGCAAGTTTGATGGCAAAAGTGATGAAGGTTTCTTTGTTGGATATTCCTTGAGTAGTAAAGCTTTTAGGGTATACAACACTAGAACCAGGAGGGTAGAAGAAAACTTGCATATTGGGTTTTTAGAGAATAAGCCTATGATAGAAGGGAATGGTCCAAAGTGGCTGTTTGATATTGATTCTCTAACCCAATCTATGAATTATGTACCAGTAGCTGCAGGTACAATCATTAATGAATCTGCAGGTACACAAGGAGAACTTAATGCAGGTACATCTACTCAGAAAGAAGAAATCAGTCAAGATTGCATTGTGATGCCAATTTGGAAAGATGCTTCATACTTTGATTCACCTTCCAAGGATGTTGGTAATGGTGAACCAAAATCTGCTACTGATGATCAAAAGCAGGTTGAAGATGGTCCACATAATGAGAATGATGAAAAAGATAAGTCTAAAGATGATAGCAGCCCTAAGGAAGTTAATGCTGCCGGACAACATGTTAATATTGCTAGTCCTGAATTTAATATTGGTCGTTTTAAACTTAATACTGTTGATCCATTAGTGAATACTGCCAGTTCATATGATCCAGATAACCCTAAAGACATGTTCAAATTGGGAACTAGTCATACACTTGAGGCCACTCATGTTGAGTTCTTCAGTGATGAAGATGAACCAGAAGTTGATTTGGGGAACATCACTAATTCCTATACAGTTCCAACCACTCCCAATACAAGAATCCATAAAGATCACCCAATTAAAAATGTGATTGGTGATGTGAAGTCCTCTATTCAGACAAGAAGAATGACAAAATCTACTTATGAACAAGGGTTTCTCAGTGCTGTATATGAACAGAAAACACATGATACCCTGAATACTTGTTTATATGCTTGTTTCTTATCACAGATTGAACCCACAAGCATTGCTAAAGCTCTATCTGATTTATCTTGGGTGGAAGCAATGCAAGAAGAACTTCTGCAATTCAAGCTCCAACAGGTTTGGAAACTTGTGGATTTGCCTAATAGGAAGAGGGCCATTGGAACAAAATGGGTCTTCAGAAATAAGAAAGATGAAAGAGGGATTGTGATTAGGAATAAAGCAAGGTTGGTTACACAGGGTCATAGACAAGAAGAAGGTATAGACTATGAAGAATTTTTTGCTCATGTGGCAAGAATTAAGGCAATAAGATTGTTTTTAGCCTATGCTTCTTTTATGGGTTTTCTGGTATATCAAATGGATGTGAAGAGTGCATTCTTATATGGAACCATTGAGGAAGAGGTTTATGTTACTCAACCACCAGGATTTAAAGATCCTGACCATCCAGACAAAGTTTACAAGGTGGTCAAGGCACTTTATGGGTTGCATCAAGCTCCAAGAGCATGGTATGAAACCTTGGCTAACTATCTGTTGGGCAATGGGTTTAAAAGAGGGAAGATAGATCAGACATTATTTATCAAGAAGCAAAAAGGAGATATTTTGCTTGTACAGGTCTATGTTGATGACATTATATTTGGCTCAACAAACAAGGAGCTGTGTACTGCATTTGAGAAGCCTATGAAGGATAAGTTTCAGATGAGTTCTATGGGAGAACTTACTTTCTTCTTAGGATTACAGGTAACACAGAAGGAAAATGGAATATTTATCAGTCAGGATAAATATGTAGCTAAGATTTTGAAGAAATTCAACTACACAGATGTGAAGTCTGCTTCTACTCTAGTTGATTTGGAAAAACCTTTAGTAAAAGATGGAGATGCTAATGATGTTGATGTACATCTCTATAGATCTATGATTGTGTCTTTGATGTATCTCATAGCATCTAGGCCAGATATTATGTTTACATTGTGTGCATGTGCCAGATTCTAAGTTACACCAAAGACATCCTATCTCTTAGAAATCAAGAGAATTTTTAGATATCTGAAAGGCAAACCAACATTAGGGGTTTGGTATTCTAGGGATTCTATATTTGAACTAGTTGCTTATACTAATAGTGACTATGCTGGAGCAACTCAAGATAGGAAGTCTACAACTGGAGGTTGTCAGTTTTTAGGAAATAGGTTGATATCATGGCAGTGTAAGAAGCAAACTATGGTTGCCACCTCTACAACTGAAGCTGAATATGTGGCTGCTGCTAGTTGCTATGGACAAGTACTCTGGATTCAAAATCAATTGCTAGATTATGGGTATAATTTCATGAATATTGTCATTAATATTGACAATAACAGTACTATCTGCATTATTGAAAATCCTGTTCAACATTCTAAAACAAAACATATAGAGATTAGGCATCATTTTATAAGAGATTGCAATGCTAAAAAGTTAATACAAATGGTTAAAATTCATACTGATCAAAATGTTGCAGATCTTCTTACAAAAGGTTTTGATGCTGGAAGGTTTTAGTACTTGGTCTCAAGTATTGGAATGCTTAATCCTTAATGTCTACATCTCTTTATGTCTTTGTAAAAGTTTTGTAAAGGATTAGTACTGTTAGTCTTGTCAATTAGTACTGCTAAGTATAATTAGTACTGCTAGTTATACTTAAGACTGCTTGTTAAAACTGTTAGTCATAATTAATACTGTCAAGAAGAAAATACTTTGGATTATGTATTTTTGGCTTTGGACTAACACTTGCAGGCTAAGCATATTGAGTACCTAATGCTGAAAACTTTACCTCTGAAGTATAGTTTAAGGGGAGGATAATTATGTCAATATGCAGTCAAGCATGGATGAAAGAATCAAACAAAAGTATGTTATAAAGAATAAAAAAAATCTAGGCATGTCAAAAGAGGTCAGGATACCAAGATACCTCAGTCTAATAATCCCCCTGTAAAGGTTGGTGATGAGGCTGTCCATAAGGAGTTGGGTGACAGAATGGAAAGGGCTGCCACTACTGCTTCTAGCTTAGAAGCAGAGCAGGATAACATCAATAGGACCCAATCCAAAGAAACACTTAATGAGCCAAGTCTTTAAGGAACTGGTTCAGGTAGTGGTCCTAGGTGCTAAGTTACCATATTGGGGTTGCAGATGCTCAAACTTGGTTTGAGGTTGCATCTAAACAGTCCAATGATCCACCTCTCTCAAGAGTTAACACACTTGGAAGTGGGAAGGACAGTATGAAACTTATGAAATTGATGGCACATTGTACAAAACTATCTGAATTGGTGAGAAAAAGAATAGAGAGATTTAGTGAGCTGAAAAACAGAAAGAGATTTGTGTGATAAAAACAGAAAGAGATTTGTGTGATAAAAACAGAAATAGTGAATTGGTGAGCAAAAAGAATTGAGAGATAATGTGAGCATAAAAACAGAAAGAGAGATCGTGAGAATCAAAATTGGTGATGGAAATGCTTTTTGGATGAAATTGAGGTTAAAACTGCTATCTCAAAGTTAGTACTGCTGGGCATTACTTAGTACTGCTGAGCATTACTTAGTACTGATGGACATGTGTTAGTACTGTTGGGCTTAAAGTTAGTACTGTTAGGCTAATATTAGTACTGCTGTGTAACCGTTAGTATTGTTTGAGGCATAACAGAATTTTCTAAATTATTTAATAGCCGTTGAGATATTTCCGCCTACAACTTCGCTTATAGGGGTCTATAATTTGGATATTTCTTGATTTTTCTGTCTCTTATAAGATTTCTTTGAGAAAAAGATTCAATCTTATTTAGACGGTTAAAGCAAAACCTTAAGTACTTCATATAATATCTCAATTAACTTTACCAAACCCTAATATTCTCATTCACGATCATAAACCCAGAACCCTTATCTTAATTCACTCACTAATGGCTCCTTTAGAATTCTGTAATACTCACAACATGGTTGCCTATTTACAGAAGACAGAAGGAAGTGACGATTTCATCAAATAATTGATTTTTTCACTACAAGTCACATCAAGTATGCTCTCACAGAAAATCCAATCATCTATGTCTCACTCATACATCAATTTTGGGAAACTGCTTCTGCAAGCACACCTGCGAATAGAGAAATGGAAATAATTTCTACTATTGATGGGAATGTTAAGACTGTTAATGAAGCATCAATAAGGAGACATCTCAAGTTGGAAGATGGTGATGGTATTAGTTCACTACCTAATACTGAAATTTTTAAGCAACTTGCTCTTATAGGGTATGTTTCTGATTATCACAAGTTGACCTTCCAAAAGGGTCACTTTTTCCCTCAATGGAAATTCTTAATACATATTATTCTCCATTGCTTAAGTCCTAAGAAAACTTCTTGGGAACAGTTTAGTAGCAATATAACAACTACTATTATTTGCTTGGCAACAAATAGGACTTTCAACTTTTCTATGATGATTTTTGAAGGTATGCTAAAAAACTTGGATAGTAAGTCTAAATTTTTTATGTATCCAAGATTTATTCAAATCTTTTTAAACAAGCACAAAAGACATCTTTGTTGGGTTTAATCTTGATGGGTCACGGATCAGCGGGTACGGGTCAGTATGTGGGGCCCAGCTATGTTGAATAAAAGAGTTGATACAGTCCATGTATGACCGAGTATTATACCATTACATCCTTGCTTAATGATCTTGTAATTGGCTATACTAGGTGATTTTGTAGCTACAGGAACATGATTAATGGGAATTTTAGTACCTGAAGTAGAATCATCTTTTTCATTAGCTTCATCTGATCTTCTAATCATCCATATCATAGTCTATATGGAATCCTTTCCTTGCTATCTGTTTTCTCCTCTTTCCAGTCTTCTTGGTTGGCTTATCATCTTTGTCTTCTTCAATCTTCTCCTCTGTTGGTTGAGTACCTTCATCATCAAACTTTAGCTTCTTTGCAGTTTTAGTTTGAAGCTCTTCACCAAATCTCTTCAAACTTTCCTTTGTTGCTTCAAAGTTCATAGGGACATAGGTATCCAATTGCTTAACCAATTTTTCAAATTCTGCTTTCACTTCTTCAAAATTCAACTTCTATCAAATTAGAGTATAACTTCCATGTCCCTTGATTCTTTAGAAAGTTTGACATATAGTTCCTGAGCTGTGTTTGAGTCATAGGCTTATTCCTTTTTGCTCTAGCTCTTTCCTCTGCAAAGTGTTTTCTTCTTTGATTTACCAACTCTACCATCCTTTTTGCATAATCTTCAATAGTAAGATCCTTTCCAAGCACACTATCCTTCAATTCTGAATTTGCTTCAAGCTTTGCTCTAATAGTGTCCCAATCTTCTTCGGTATAAGATTAAGCTTTAAACTGAACTTGAGCCTTCCTTTTCTTTTGTTCCTCTGTTATTTTTTGCTCTTCAGCCATCCTTTGAGCTATAAGTGAATCCAAATGAACTTGTTTGGCCACTTCTACCCTTTTTCCCAAACTGATTTTCAAAGCACCAAATCTAATGGCTTCACAAGTCCTGCTTCTTCATGGAAGAAGTTTGTCTTTTTTCTTTCTAAAGCTTGAGTTCTCTTTCTTTTCTGTCATAAGGAGCCTTTCCTTCTCTTCTACCTCTGTCTAGAGAAGGTACTGAGACTCTTATGCTATCAGTAGTAACTAGATCAATGCCAGTATTGACATCCAAACTGCCAGCGTTAATTCTTCAATACCAGAACTAACTTTAATGCCACCAGTATTAACTTTTCAAGAGCAGACTTAACTTCTTCAAAGACCGAACCAGTTACCAACCAAATTTCTTTTGAACTCTATCCTTCTCATTGTCTCACTTTTTCTTGTCAACTGACTTGATCTGTGAACTTTTGTTAAGATTGCAGCAGCTTCTAGAGTTTAGGGCTTATGTATTCAACTTGTTCCTCCCCTGAAGGCATTGACAGTCTTTGAGGGAGTAACAAGCTCTTGTACCAAAGAAACCAGAGGATCTAAATCATGAAACTTCCTCCCATGAGCCTCTGTTTCTTCCTCCTCAGAATCAGACAAATGAACCCTCTTGGTCTTTCTCTTCAAAGCAACCTCCAAAGTCTTTACTCTGTCCACTAAAGTGAGTATAGCTTTCCCAAAGGTCTGTTTGGTTTCCTTGAGCTGCTTCTCCAAGTCACCAATCCTTGTCATTAACTGGGAAGTAGTAGCTTCTTGTCTAGGTGTAGGTGGTTGTTGGTCAGTTGATTGTTGTTCAAAGGTATGCTCCATTGGTTCATGTGCAGGTGAAGGTGAAGGTGAGGGGGATGCAGTGGTAGTTTCAGCAATAGGTGTAGGTGGTGCAGGTTGAGATAGAGGTGGAATAGTTGTGGCTTCAGATGGTATAGGTTGAGTTGTAGGTGGTGTTGGTGGTACCACACTAGATGATGGTTGAGATTGAGTGACAGATGGAGCTTCTTGTCCTGCACTTGGATCAACAATAGACAACATAGCAGGCAACAAAGGTCTTGGTACCCCTCTAAAACCCCTTTTCATGTTTCCAAAAATCTTTTTGGTCAAGGTCACAGCCAGATAAGGGTGTTTGTTTTCAGTTTGTATATCCAAAATCATTTGTAGAAAACGAGGATACATCAAAAACTTTGTTTTGCTTTTCAATTTTGCACCAGCCATCAAAATTAGTTTTATGAAATTATAAACTCCCTGCCAGTGGAAAGACAAAATTCAAGGCAGTAGCAATGTTGCTACCAAATTGATCCCATCCACCACTTTTAGAGCTTATACAATGTAAAATATGGTGGACTAAGAATCTCCATTGGGGTGTGAAAAAGCTTTTCCAAAAGGTAAAAGATCCATCAGTAGGATACCCCATATGCCCCATCCCCTCAAAAATCTCATTGTTTGGCAACATGGTAATCCCTGAAGCATCTGCTAATTGAAGCTTACTTCTAATAGATGCCTCAGTGATTGTATACTCAATAGTATCAATAGTTGCTTTTAACTCGAGAGTCCCATCAGCAAGAGTTGTGGCAGTAGTAGTCTGCCAAAACTGTTTGACTAGGGAATCATGGATAGTAGGATTGTTAGTTAAAGCATACCTGAGGTTGGAACCTCTTAGAAAATCCACTATCTCTGCAAACCCTGCACTTTCGTCAGGTTTGCGCAAAAATCCCACTTGATTATGTTTGTCGCAGTATTTTAATTGAGCCATGATTTGAAAGTTGCAAGAAAAAGTAGTGATGTGGACTGAAAATTACTGGGTTTAGTTACGAGTGAGGTGCTAGATGCTGGTAAAAAGAAAATTGAATATATCATTTGTGAAGATAAAGAAGATTTTTTACTTTGATAAGAGGGAGAGAGTAAATAAAGGATAAGTATGAAAGAGAAATCAAACTTTAATCTAATTAAAGGCTTCTCTTTTAACGACAAAGCGCCGTAAAAATCTTAACGTTAACATATAAAACAGTGTTTAAAACAGCCAAAAATCAATTTTCCGCAACCTAGCACTAGAAACGTACAAACTACCAAAATAAAATTCACTACCAGGCTTAAACTTTGGTCAACCGCAAAATTAAATATGTTTAAGCAACCTGAATACCTCTTTTTTAACCCGAATTAAGTATTTACTGAAGACTTACAAAACAAAGACTATCACAACCTTTCCTTACATCTGACAAATCCCATGCTATCCTGCAAGAATTATCTAAACCAAAGAAAAACATGACTGAATAGGGTGTGGATGTGTAGTGTGGGTGATAGGTGGGGTGGGGATTTTTGTAGGGTTGTTAGTGAGTATTATAATACCATAATTCACAAAACAAACTACCCCGAATTATAACTACTAACTACCCAGACATTAAGTAAACTAATAAAACTAAAGCCTCCCCTTAACTTAGCTATGGGTTTATCATACAAAACTAACCCTAAGAAAATTAAACCTTGGTCCATCAAAAGGTTTGGTCAATAGGTCAGCTACATTTAAGTCTGTGTGAATTTTCTCCACCCTAATGAGCTTCTTCTCATAACAATCTCGTATAAAATGGCAGCGTATCTCGAATGTGCTTTGTCTTGGAAAATGATACACTGGGTTTCATCACATGCAAATTGTCTTCATTATCATTGGATTTTGAGGGGGGTTTTTGGTATTCATGAAATTAAAACACAGTCCAGCAGTTGATTTTGAACCCACAATACTTGTCCACAGCAATTTGCAGCAGCTACATATTCAGCTTCAGTTGTAGAAGTAGCCACTATGGTTTGTTTCTTGCATTGCCATGAGATAAGTCTTTGTCCAAGAAATTGACACCACTGTTGTGGATTTCCTATCAAGGTTGACCCACCAAAATCACTATCAGAGAAAAGCTACCAGTCAAAAGGTGATTCTCTATATACCATAATGCAAAATTAAGGTTAGCCCTAAGATACTTAAAGATTCTCTTTCACACCATTGAGATAATAAGTCGTTGGGAGTGACCTAAAAAAAAACGAAACAAGCACATAACAGCAAACATAATATCAGGCCTAGAGGCAGTTAAATACATGAGATAGAACCTAACATGGATCTGTATAAGTGTATGATCCACATCAAACAACTTTCCGTTCCCTATCTTTTGTCAATGCCACTTTGGGTCTCCATAGGGTTTATTGCAAGTTTTCCCACACTTACAAATATCCAAATTTCTTGAGTATCTCGAGCAACAAACTTCCCTGTAGATTGAAGATTCCTTCATTGTTCTGTTTGACTTGTAATCCTAGGAAAAATGTGAGTTCCCCCATAGAACTCCATATGAAAATCTGCTTTTTCATCAGGCTTCATACTCATCACACCACTACTTTTTGGTAGATTTATTTCCAAAATGATAACATCAACATACACATAGAACCAACATGATATGCCTTTCTTATATCCCTTTTAATAAACAAAGTCTTGTCAATAGTACCCCTCATGTATCCATGCATCTTAAGAAATGTTGATAGAGTAGCATTAACCAAGCCTCTAGGAGCTTGATGCAGTCCGATACAAAGCTTTGACACCTTAATAAACCGTTCTTAGGGTGACCAGGACCAACAAAACCCAGAGGTAGTGAGACATAAACCTAGTTCATGTATAGTTCCATATAGAAAGCACTTTTTATACCAATTTGGTAAACAAGTGAACCCCATAAATGAGGCCAAGGCTAGAAAAACACAAACCTGATGGCATCCATTATTGCCGCAAAATATAGCCACGAGAAAAAAACCACATCATAGTCAATACACATCTTCAGCTTGTACCCTTGGGCCACCATCTTGCCATTTTTCTGACAACACACTCCCTCTTTCATCTCTTTTATTTATGTAGACCCATTATTGTACCATTTACCCCATTCATGAGGTAGATCTACAGACCGCCATACCTTGTTGCAGCTTGAACTGTAACAACTCCTCTTGCATGGCTTGAACCCAACTGTCATCTTGTAGAGCTTTAGAAATCTTTTTAGGTTCCTCCACTGAATAGAAAACAGGCAGAACAGAACAATGTTTGTTGTCTTATGATTGTTTGCTTTGCTGCTTTGAATATAAGCTGATAAGTGGCATTAGCTCCTAAATTTTGCTGCACTTTGCCTTCAAGTTTGGCACAGCTGACTTAAGGATCACCAAGGTATTTGAGACTTTTTTGGGTGAATATTGCCTAACCTAAGAGTCAGGAGTGGGACAGACTTCTTAATTCTTTTGGTAAGATGTTGAAGTTCAGTTACCACAACAACTTCATCATAATAACCTCCCAAAAATTCATGTCTCAACTGTTGAAAAATCTCAAGCTCCTGCATAGCTAAATCATCATGAACAATCTCACTCAGTATTAACAGGTTCACTACCAAATTAACTGAAAGTCGTGCAGGTAAGAGTTGTTGCAGTATTATGTCTAAATGGCTTTTGAGACGATTTTTTCACTTTTCTTTCTAAAAGAAAGAATCTAGATTATCTACTGAAGTCCAGTAAGAAAATCCTCCTTCTCTTTTTGAGGTTCGGTCAAAATCTCCTCTTTCTTTGAATTTGTAGAAGACTTCCTTGTCTCAACATTTTCTGCAGTATTCTTTACAACTGAAGGCATAAAAATAAGCTCTGCATCCTCATCTTTTTCCTCAGAAGCATTAGCATTTGGAGTTTGTGAAGTACCTGCACTGTGAGTTACTTCTGAAGTACCTGCATGTGGGTTAGCTTGATTCTCCAAAGATACAGGAATATAATTCATAGAATCAGTAAGATAGTCAATATCAAACATCCATCTATACATTACTACTCCCTTTGACATTGAGGTTTTATCTTCAAGAAATTGACATGCAGATTTACTTCTACTCTTTTGGTTACTAAATTATAAGAACCCTATAAGCTTTTGCTATTTTAGTGGTAACCAACTAAGAATCCCTCATCAGATTTCCCATAAAACTTCCAAGGGCACACTAAGGAAGTATCTAAAATGTAATAATGACCTCTAAATGGTCTTATTAGATAATAATGTTTTATGGGCCAAAACAACATCTCATAAGGAGTTTAGTTTTAAAGTTTAGTCACTCTTTACCTATTTAAAAACAATAGCAAGCAGTAGAGACTGCTTCTGCCCATAAAGTAGTTGGTAAGAGTGAGTCTGCTAGCATTGTCTTAGCAGCCTCAATTAGGGTCTTGTTCATTCTTTTAGCAACTCCATTTTGTTGTGGAGTTCTGGCATTGCTATACTCTTGTTTTATTCCCTTGTTTCCACAAAATTCAAGCATATCTCTATTCTTAAATTCAGTGCCATTATCTGATCTAATAATCTTAACCCTATGATTAAGCTGGTTTTCAATCTGCCTAATGAAGTTCTGAAGAATGCCACTAGTTTCATCCTTAGAGGCCAAAAAGAATACCCAACTAAATCTGGTACAATCATCAGTAATTACAAGGCAATAACTTGGCATGAATTTAAGCTTTTTACAGAAAGTAGGTCCAAAAAGATCCATATGCAAGGTGTGTAATGGCACAGTGATTAATCTTTCTAATTTAGCCTTGCAGGAGGCCCTGTGTTGCTTTCCTTTATGGCAAGCAACACATGTATGGTCATTTCTGAAAACCTTAGAAGGTAGACCTCTTACAAGGTTTCCCTTCACAAGTTTGTTTAGGTTTTTAAAATTGATATGACCTAACCCTCTGTGCCACATTTTAGATCTATCATATGTGGCTTTAGCAATCAAACAGCAAAACCTTTTGCAGGTGTAGGTGTCTTCATATCAAAACTGTACATAATTGTTATGTCTAGGACCAGTTTGAGAAGTAATAGATTTTCATCAGTCATCTTAATAAGTCAGAAGACACAACAAGAACATTCAGTTCAGTAAAAAGAACTGTGGTGCTGCTTATCACATATTTATGATATTAAAGAAAAGGTTAAAATGCCTAGTTCTTTTACAAAAGACACACTATCAAAATCTAAATTACCAAATCTTATCCTTCCTTTACTAGATATGTATAGCTTTGCACCCGTCCAAAGGTAACAGATCCCCCATTGAATTCTTCAAAATCCTCCAGTTGATCCTTGTTACCTGTCATGTGCCCTGAGCATCCACTATCAAATATACCTCTATCTACCATGTTCTTGAGTGGATGATCCTGCACATGAAAAAGAGAAATTAGTTTCTCTTAGGGACCCCATCCTGCACAGGCCTTGGTCATGCCTTGTGGACCTTTTGTAATCACAGTTCTAATAAAAGTTGGTCCACCATTACAATTGGAGTTTGGTCTAGTGGGTCTCCAATTATAACCTGCTGAGGTCTTAACAGCAGATCCCCAATTTCCCTTTTACCAGCATAAAGAAGTGAGACCATATGTGCTGTATATTTGTAAAGGGTCCTTCTTACAGGTGAATGATTGAGTTAGAAAAATTACTTCTTTGAATTAAAATGATATTACCTTTGGTCTTTCAAACTAAGTTGGGTAGGTACTGGAGGTACTCAGGCTGTTCAAGTCGAACCAGGAATTAACATTAAAACTACCAGTATTAACATTTGACCAAACAGAATTAACATTTTGCCTAACAGAATTAATATTTGTCCGAACAGTATTAACATTAGGCCTAACAGAATTAACATTTGGCCTACAGGATTGAGTATTACTGATCTAGGAACAAAATGATTTGCATATATAATTATGTTAGCATTATTTCCATACTGGATTTTGTCACCTCCATTGCAGTATAAAAACATTTGTTCTTAAGTGCAGGCCCTCGAGCCATTTTCTTTTCATAGTAGTCCCCAATCTGTTGATCAAATGGCTTAGACTACCACAAACAAAATATTTTCTTCTTGTGAAAGAGAAACCTTCCCTAGTTTTCTGCTTCCCATCATAGCAATCTAATTCTTCCTGTTAACTATTAGGTGTATTCTTGATCTTTATAAAGGTTGCCTAGAGTTTTTTGTGTGTGACACAACTAGGTTTTAAACCTCTTTGATTTTGGGCGACAACATTATTCATTTGTAGTAATAGGTTTAGACACATACATCTTCTTGAGGTACTCTAAAAATCTCATATTCAAGATCAACAGAATGTTCAGAGGAAGTTCCAATAGATTCTGCACTGTTATTAGATTGATAGGTAGAATATTCACTAGATCCATCATCTGATACAATGGGTTCAGGATTTTGAGGTCCCTTTTTACCATAAACATACAAAGACTCATCAATTTCTTCTTGTGGTTTAGGAGTATAATCTCCACTTAAGGGATGTGAAACACCTTTAAAACCATTAGTTTTTATAAATCTAATGTACAAAGGTTTTCCAACTGAGTCCTCTTCTGTACAATTAAAAACAGGGGGGAAATATATTTCTTCTCAGAACTTAGAACCTCATTAATTGATTTTTATTTCATACCCTAAGCCAAGTTATACTACATGAACTCATCCAAATATAATTAATCTCCAAAGATTCTTCGAAGATCTTTCATGAATCTAAGTTTTTCTGCCATGTTCCTTTCTTTTACAACATTCATTCCAATTTCTCCTATATTTTTTAAGTCTTTACATCTTTTCCATATATTTCAATTGCCTGAAATGTAAGCTTTTCATTTATAGAAAGTGCTGTTTTTTGAAAAGATAACAAGTAGAGCTACTAGTATTCTTAACAGCTTGACTATAGGCAAGTATTTTGTGCTTCTTGAACCAACCTAACTTATTCATTTTGTTCATATCACAAGTGTTTTAAGGGTATTATATGAATCAGCTGCAAGTTTTATGAACACAAAGAAAACCTCACTACTAGAGTTGGATAGCCAAAGAGTGCAGATTATTTGTCTCTTCAATCTTCATATGTTCTCCCCAATGACAATACCATCATCCAATGTCAGCAATCCCATCTGATTCTTCTCTTGCTTTCCAGCTTTCTTGGTGTTGATAAAAAAGAAGTCTCTCTTCTTCTTTTCCCATCATGTGTCCCCCTTTGCTGTAACATTCCTAGCCAAGTGACCAGTATGAGTGACAATGAAGCAATTAACTTCTATTTTGTCAAAACCAACAGGTATTTTTTTCCCATCAACCAAACTCTCCTTCCTTTTTCCTTATAGAACTTCTTCATATCAAATACAATCATTAGCTATTCTGCCAGTTAAAGTCTATCTCTTCAATGCCAATCATCAATCTGTTCCACAGGTCCTTCATGAAGCAAGTCCCAGTCCTCATATTGTTTTGGAAAAGAGGGAATACAAATAACTTACATCAGCAAAACCAGCAAGAGCTACCTTTTTCTGGAATATTTGGTTGAAGAAGTAGAATGGAGGAGTGCTAGTACTGTAAGGCTCCAGTAAAACCAGACTTACCTTATTAGTGCTGCTTTTGCTTTGTAACAAAAGCAAACCTTTGAGCACTTGAAAATGTTTTTGAGGCACCTTGGATTTCTGCTCAAAAACCCAAAGGTTATTGAGTACAGATCATCATAGATAAAGTGTCAACATCTGTTTTAGTTCTCATAGGACATTTGCCAATTTGGACCATGCAGGGGGCAAATATCTGAGAAAACTTATGATTTGCATCCTCAGTGAACTTCAGCACCAGAGCTTCAACTGGAATGTAATAGTGGAATCTGTCAAATCCTTTTCCAACCCTATCTGAACTGGATATTGTAAATGCTTCAAACGTTTTGTTTGAAAATAATGTGCCATCTTCTGCATTTCTTGAATTGCATTACTACCAAACTAGTTTTGATGGCTTCCCAGAATACTTTGAATCCATCCATTCCATGAAAATTCTCTATATGTTCCTTGGGAATGGCCCCCATCAGCACGATTATTATTAGCCTTCCTTTCTTTTTCAATAGCTTGAATTTCTGTAGCAGTTACTGGTGGAAGTATTCAAATAACACCATCCTTTCCAGTTGAAATTCTATTCTTGGAGTTTCCATTCTGTATTACCTTCCAAACATCATTGTCAATGTACTCAAGGTAATGCTCCATCTCCATAGCCCATATATCATACTCCTCCTTTTTCAGAATGGAGTTTGATATTTGAGATATCATTGTTTTGAGGAATCACATGTTGTTGTTGTTTAGGTGCAGCACCAGTGTTTGATACATCATCCATGGTTTGATGCTTCATCATCCACTGGGATGGTTTGAGAAACTCATCATTAGCAAGATGATAACATTTGTCAATATCTGAAAGTGATGTTTGTTTGTAGTTCTAGTGATTACCTCTTACTCCAGATCCCCTATTGGCTCTGATACCACTTGTAGGTCCTCGTTTTGGATCTATATAGCCTTTGTAAGACAATAGCTAACTTGAATAAATCCAAATCAACTATGTGAGAGACACTGACTATGAATATAAAGGTGTTAAAGCAGATCTAGCACACAAGTATAAGAAGACAATAATACTTAACTTTGCTATTGACTTCTAGTAAGCTTTAATGCACTATTTGTATTGATTTAAACTCTATTGCCGTAGGGTTCCTTTTATACACCAAGGAAACCCTAAAAGGCTTACAAAACGTGTGAAAGGATAATGCATATCCTTTCCTAAGATAAACGTCTAGAATAACTATTATCACTATTCTGAGTTACATAAACAAACTTAACAAAACACAGACAGTACAAACTATAGTACTAGCCACTCTACCAGATACTAACTATAGTAACTGCCAGACTTAACTTAGTAACTAGGGCCAAAACTAACTAATACTACCAAACATAACTTATACTAAACCATATTTAAGTCTTTACAATATAATTTCCAACATTATACATAGATATGACCTCATGAATCTCACATGTCTTCTAATATAATTAGTGTGCTTGTGATGAATAGAGGCATGTTAGTGTATGATTATTAGAGACATAGTTACTACTGTTAGACAAACTTAGTATTGCTAGGCAAAAAGTTAATACTGCTAGTGTTAACTTAGTACTGCTAGGTTACCGTTTCCACTGTTTGGCAGTGAAGTCAGTTATCATTAATTAAATATAACCGTTGAGATATTTTTGCCACGAACTTCGCTTATAGGTTTCTTAAATTGGATAATTCATGATACTTCTCTAACTTATAAGATTTCTTCAAGTTAAAATCACTATTTATTCAGTCGAACATATCAAAACCCTTAAGTGTCATCTATATTATCTCAATTGCTCTTGTCAAACTCTCACACCATCATAATCGACCAAAACCCAGAACCATAATCAAGTTTTACTGTTCTCATCAATCTCTAATGGCAAACTTGAAATTCTGTGACACGCACAATATGGTTGCTTTCTTAAAGAAGCCTCAAGGAAGTGAGGACTTTCATCAAATAGTAGACTTTCTAAATGGTAGCTACATCAGGTATGCTCTAACTGAAAATCCAACTATTTATGTTTCTCCTATCAATCAGTTCTGGCGCACTGCTAGTACCAAAACATCATGACAAGGAGAAATAAGTATAAAATCAACAGTTGATGGTCAAGAT
Source organism: Tanacetum coccineum (assembly GCA_026074375.1). Lineage (NCBI taxonomy): Eukaryota > Viridiplantae > Streptophyta > Magnoliopsida > Asterales > Asteraceae > Tanacetum > Tanacetum coccineum. The sequence goes on along the minus strand of BQNB010004079.1, from coordinate 80,580 downwards.
AAGACTATTACTGAAGCATCTATCATGAGACATATCAAATTGGCTGATGCTGATGGTATTAGTACTTTACCAACAATTGAAATTTTTGAACAACTTGCTTTAATGGGGTATGTGACAGATTCTGATAAATTAACTTTTCAAAAAGGCCACTTTTCCCTACAATGGATAATTTTGATCCATACTATCCTTCATTGTCTAAGTCCAAAGAAAACTTCTTGGGAACAATTTAGTAGTAACATAGCAATTGCTATAATTTGGTCTGTCTAACAAACAAGCGAGGTTTAATTTATTTAAACTAATTGTTTGTGATGAATGTAGAAAACATATATAGAATAAATATAAATTTTTGATGTGTCCAAGATTTTTACAATTGTTTTTGAACAAAGACTCTAGACTCAACACTTCTCATAAGAAACTTTATATTGCTCCTGCTCTAACACACAAAGTTTTTAGCAATATGAAGAAGGAATCTATGGATTTTTCTAGGGTAGAAACAACATTGTTTCCAACAATGCTTGTTAATGAACAATTATCTCCGGGTGAAGGTCCAACAAGCCCAGTTAGGACCCAACACACACCCACTGTCATTGATACATCTCCATAACTCCAAAATCTATCCATCACCTATAGGAAAACCAGGAACAAAATAAGAAGAATGTGCATTAGGATATCTCAGTCTAATGTTCTATCAAGTGTTGCAGATGAGGCCATCACTAAGGAGATGCATGATGGATTGGGGATGGCTACCACTACTGCTTCTAGCTTAGAAGTAGAGCAGGGCAGTGGTAACATATTTAAGACCCAAACCAAGGCAACACCATCTAGGCCAAGTTCTCTAAGAACTAGCTCAGAAGGTGGTCCCTGGTACCACGTTACCATGGGGGTAGTTCTGTTCAGGCTAGGCCTGAAAGGCTATCTAACTTACCCAATGAACCACCACTCAAAGAAGGTAACACATCTTGAAGTGGGGAGGGTAGTATGCAACTTTTGGAATTGATGGATATATGTACAAAACTGTCAGGCAAGGTTACAACATTGGAAAATGAACTCAGCAGCACAAAAGCTATTCACAACAAGGCCCTTATCACTCTCACTAAAAGAGTAAAGAAGTTAGAGAAAAATCTCAAGCTTAAAAAAAGAAGTGCAGTTGTTGATTCCTCAAAGGATGAAGAAGCCAGTTTGCATAATGAGGATTCTTCTAAACAGGGGAGGATGATTGAAGAAATTAATGAAGATGAAAATGTAAACTTAGTCAAAAGCAGTAAGCAAGGGGAGGCACATATACATTAAGCCTGGGTCATAGAATGGAGAGTGTGATACAGAAGTAGTAGATGTAGTACTGCTAGCCCTCAAAAATGATGCATGGATGAAGTATCTCTGCTGAAACCTTGTGAATATCAAAAGAGTGCAACACCCTAAAGATTACGATAAAGCTATTATGCAGAGTTTGAGCCTCCAAATAAACTCAAGAAGAAAAGATGAAACATATAGGTCATGAAGAAGAAAGCTCAGAAAGCTACATGCTGCAAGAATTAGTAAAGTGTAGAGACAGTCAAGGACAAAGAACAAGAAAGGTATGATTTTGAAAAAGCCTTGGAATTGCAAAAGCAGTTAGATGAAAGGGAAAAAGTTGTAGCTAAATCTCAAGCTCGTGATATTGATTGGAGTGATCCTGTTGTGCTAAGATACCATGCAGTTCAGAACAGGGCTTTCTCTATAGCTGAAGTAAGGAAGAATAATGTGTATATAATTAAAGAATCAGAAGTAATACAAGTACAGAGTTCATTTCAAGGAATGAGCTATGAAGGATATAGACTAAAATTGAAAGAAGTAAATGGGATCAAAATCATGCTGTTTATAACCTAAGGAATATCTAAGATTGAAAAGGAAGAAATGAAAGAGATCAGGATTAATATTCAACAAGATCTTTAAAACAAGTTGAAGAAGAGATAGTTTCAGCAAGTGAATGTGTATCTGAACAAGTTAGTGAAAGAATTTTAGGAAGCGAAGGAAGACTCAAAAGAAAGACATCAAAAAGCTAGAAATGGACAAACAAAACGACAGAACAACCAGAAATCCAGAAAACTACACTTATGGAGTATTTGGAAGTTATTTTTGATTATGAAGAAGTAATTAGAGTGGGGGATCCCCATTGGCAAGTTAAAATCTTTTCAATAGATTTTAGTTAGAAATCTATTGCAAAGAAATTGTGGGATACAATGAGATACATAGGGCATATGGCAGTTTACAAGACTTATATGTTTCTTCCAAGATGAGACCAATTGATTTTGATAAAGAAATGATTAGATAGTGTTTGTAACAATACATTTTAATGAGAAGTATGCATCTACAAGACTAAGTTTTGATGATCTAATGCTATAGGGAGACATGAAATCATGTTTAAAACAAATAATGATGATTCATTACGGAAAAATCATGACATTCAAGAGAAGAAAGAATGGAAACTCTAATGATTTCTGTGGTGGGGTCACTCCTTAGATGCTAGAGAAGTAAGCATTCATATAGCTAGTATGAGAAGAAGTATCCACATCAAAAGCTACACATTATGAGAAAGCTTCTATGGAAACTTTATGTTAATTATCATGACACTGAGCTGGCATAATGACTTTTTAATGTTTAAATCAAATCTCAACTTAATCACTGAAAGGAAGTTTGTGTTTGTAGCATCCACTCAACAGAAGAAGACTAAAGATTTGATTCAGAAGAAACTTAAGAATTAGAGGGAAAATCACAAGTTTAAGGAGGATTGTTGGAAAAAATCTTCACAGGTTAGTACTAATCTAGTTCAAGGAAATAGTATTCTCGCGAGATTATAACTAACAGTATTAACCGAGTTAATACTGCTAGCACAAGATTAATATTGTTCGTGATAGTTAGTACTGCCAAAAGAATACTGCTGCATGAAGATTACAACTGTTAAAGAGATAAAAGCGTGTGAAGTGATATGTATGGACTGATTCAATGTATATCCTATATAATTAGAAGATATGTTGATATCTTATAGAAGTTTAGAAGATTTATAGTTATCTTGTAAAGGACTCCTTAGTCTATAAAAGGAGGCTCTAGGGCATTAGTTGAGATATAAGTTTTCATAGTCGTTAAGTCGATTAAAAGCTTCAAGGTTGTAAACCCTAGTACTAGTCAAGAGTACTCGTATTATTGATCTTAATAATATTGGAGCGTTTGGGTAATACTTTGTTCATTCACAATTACTGTTTTATTCATAATACTTCTAGATATTAAGGTGTAGATTCCGCATACACTTTAGTATACATACAAAGTTTCTACAATAAGTTATTTTGGATTTATCCAAGGTAATTTAACCTTAGACAAGCTAAGGAATCGATCAAGGGTTGGGATCAACATAGGATATAGAGTATCCATTGTTGTGATTGTTACATCGACTTGGGTGTGTGATCTAATCGATGGTAACATATGTGTGTATTGTTTTGTTTAGATTCTTTGCAAGATTAAACGAAGAAGTTGGAATTTGCTTTGCATCAGGTGAGTTTTACAGTCCCACTTTTTACTTATATTTTAGGATGGAAATGATGCAAAACTGTTTTTGAATTATGAACCGTGATATGTGTTTTTAAGTGTCGAACTATATGATTGCTATGTGCTATTTCTATGTGATATGAATTATGGTAAGGCATGTGTATGTGAGGATGACATGACCTTGTGTGAGACCCGAATGGACTTAGATAGTCAAGTGGGTCAGTCTTGCGCGGAGACATTATTGGACGAAGGGGTACGATCAACCCCAGATAAATGTGAATTTATTTTATGATAGAATAGCCATGCATATATGTTCGTAAATGTTGTTTTGTTGGTCGCGGTGTCATATGTGAGTCTTAAACCTGTAACTCTCACCAACAATTATGTTGACGTTGTTAGCATCATTTTCAGGTGAGCAAAACGGTGAAGAGTTAGGAGAAAGTTAGTGGACAATAGCTTGCATGCGGAGTCTATGATTTATCTTTTTTTGTTTTCAATTGAACTTGTCATGTTTTGTTCTTCATGCATTATATGTTGCATTTTTGTTTTAGGTGTTGTCATAACACGCTTTGGATCTTGAAGTTTATTGAAAGTCATTTTTAGTTTTCTTTATTTTGACGCCTTGTGTTGTGATGATGCCTATTGATCATGCCTTGCGATTCCGCCTTGGCGGGGTGTGACAGATTGGTATCAGAGCCAAGGTTATAGAGAACTAGGTGGATTGGCCTAAACTATAACTAGGAACCTTTATATAGATGCATTTAGGAACTATGTGATTGTGTGTACGTATGTATAATATATTATATATATATATATATATATATATATTTTGAAGTCCCAATTGCCTATTCGTTTACTATTTTCGTAGTAAGAATATATATATACATATATGCTAGTATTTATTTTCTTCGTCGCCGAGTATCTGATGGAGCTTATACTCTTCCTTATTTATAGAGTTATGTCTCCATAAAGCGTAAGTTTCGTTGGGGAATCATGCGTTCAACTGGAATTAAGCGTTATATCGACCCAATTTTTGGCTGTAAGATATGGGCGTCTAAACGTAAGGTAGTTAGACCATACGCTTATATCCGTGTAAAGTGGAAGAGAGTATGACTATGAAGAAAGTAGGTGACCAAATGATTGGAGTGATTCGAAGAAGAAGGATCGACAAGGAAGGAAATGTTTCTAGGTTCCAAGAATACCACACCTCGGATAAAGAAGAAGAAGAGTTTAGTGAGCACCCTCCTTACAACAAATATGGGTTCGTGGATCATCCGGCAACTCCAATGGAAGACCAAAGGAAACTAGTTTTCACTTACCCATAACCACCAATGGGGGCAATATTAATGGTTCGTTGACTGATGATGCTAACGATTCAGACCTTGAGTCTACGGCTAGTAATCAACCTATGAGCTTGACGATGGAAGACATTGGTGGGAGCTGAGTTTGAACTCGACCTGACTACTCGTGCATATTATTTGATTTAGGATGTTTAGTGTTTTTTCTATCGTTTGAACCATGTTAGGAAATGATATTTTTGATTATGATTATTATTAATGAGAAATGATATTTTTTATTATGATTATTATTAAATGTGTTATGTGTTGCATGATGTGTTGATTTCAAGAAGTGTTTTCATAGGAGCGAGTATACGCGTGAAAGGGGGCATCTATAATTATGGTGTACAACATAATTATACATGTGCCACAACACAAATAGACTTGCAAGTATGATTACATGTAATTGGTATTGACACATATTAGTTGGTTATGCTTGGACGTATATAGTATGGGGGGAAATGTAATATCATGGGTTATGAAATCTGTAGTATATCGTCTAATATATATATTTCTACGTCTTATCAGAAACATGGTTCAAACACGACAACCTAACAACCCTCCTGATGTTGCAGAAATCATTGCTCAACAACTTCAGAACATCATCCTGAACATCGTGACTCAAGTGACTAAAAACCTCAACAATGGCAATGGTAATGGAAATGGTGGAGAAAACAATGGTTGCACCTACAAAGGATTTGTGGCATGTGGACCTCGAGACTTTGACGGAACTGGTGGTGCGGTGGCGTTGACTAGATGGATTGAAAAGATGGAATCCGTGATAATTAATAGCAGATGTTTGGCTAATCAAAGTGTGAAGTATGCAGCGAGTTCGTTCATTGGCAAAGCTTTGACTTGGTGGAAAACTCAAGTCCAAGCAAGAGGTCGAGATGCTGCTAATGCAATGGCGTGGAATGACTTCAAGGCATTGCTAACGACAGAGTTTTATCCAAGCAATGAGATTAAGAAGTTAAAAGGAGAGTTCTAGAATTATTCAATGGTTGGTGCTGATCATGCTAGATACACTGATCGATTTCATAAGTTGGCAAAGTTGGTTCCACATTTGGTAACTCCTGGGGCGAAGCGTGTCACAAGGTACATTAATGGGTTGCCATATCAGATTCGTGGAATGCTTTGAGCCACTCAACCTGCTACTATTCAAGCTGCTATTCTTACTGCTAGGATATTGACTGATGAGGCAGTCTGCAGTGGTACTTTGGCTAAGGCTGGTGAGAAAAGGAAAGAAAGGGATGAGGCGAGTAAGTCAAAAAGTGTTGGAAAAGACAAAAAGAAAGCTAAAAGGGACGAGGGTTTGTAGCAACAGTTCCTCTGGCCAGAGACTATAGAACACCGGTTAGGCATGCAGAGCCGATACGAGCAGTTAGGCCAAGAGATGGGCAGAGAGCTTGTTATGAGTGTGGAAGTTTAGATCACTTACGTCTAAATTGTCCTAAGTGGAACCGAGGACGTAATCAATCTGTAAATCAGCTAGCGTTGGAAGGGAATAGGAACACCCAAAACAATGAGAACCGAGTTAGAGGAAGGGCTTTCAATGTGGATGCTATTGATGCTCTTCAGGATCCTAACGTAGTGACGGGTACGTATTCCTTAAACAATCTCCAAGCTACTGTACTTTTTGATTCTGGTGCTGATTTAAGTTTTATATCCACTAAATTTGCGCCCTTGTTAAATGAGAAACCTAGTATTGCAAACCCTAGGTATGTGATAGAAGTAGCTAATGGTAAGAAGGAAGAAGTTGATAGAATTTTCTGTGGCTGTAGACTAGAGCTAGGAGATTCTATATTCCCTATAGACTTGATACCATTAGGACAAGGAAGTTTTGATGTGATAGTAGTAATGGATTGGTTGTCAAACCAAAAGGATGTGATCGTGTGTCACGAGAAGATAGTTAGGATACCTGTAGAAGAAGGTAAGGTACTTTATGTTCAAGGAGAACGTAATGTCAGGAAGACAAAGACGTTAATGAGCACAAAGGCGAATGAAACGACGTTAAGTGATATTCCTATCGTACGTGATTTTGAGGACGTATTTCCGGATGACCTGTCAGGATTACCGCCACAACGACAAGTAGAGTTTCGTATAGATTTGATTCCTGGTATAACAACCCACAATTTTCATCAATGTACTTATCCATCTATTAAATTAGATGCACTGTAATATCCATCTATTTTATATATACCACCTTTTTACAGGGAAATTTTTGCTTTATCTCATTATGCAACGTAACTTGCATCTCTAAAGTAAACGAGCTCACACAACCTCTACCAATGCCATCTCTATCTATGTTTATATCATGTAAACATCCTAATATGTCAAGTCTATATTCTAATATCATTTTTCCAAGTACATTATCCATTTAACGTACCATTTACAACGTTATATCAAAACAGACTTTATCCGTTAACATTTATATCAAAACCCTAATTATATGTAATGTATACATATAAAATGAATGTGCAAACCTTCAAGCATGTGTACAAGTGTACAATGTATAACATTTGAAATATAATTTCCCTCCAAGTCAATGTACAACTCATTTAAGCCCAATGTACAAGTCAATAATATAAGAAAACCAAACTAGGTCATTTTACCTCCTAAATCACTTTAGTTTCTTACTACCACTTTAACACAAGGTACAAGCACTTAATGCATGACTTCTAAACTCTAAAACTAAACCCTAAGTCATCCTAAAACCCTCATCTAAAACCCTAAACCCTAAACGAAACCCTAAAACCCTAATTTCACTTTAAACCTAAACAAAACCCTAAACCTTAATCCTAAACCTTAAACCTAATCCTAAACCCTAATATTAACATTAAACCTTAATCCTAAAACCTAAACTATCCTTAATCCTAGCCCTAATCCACGAATTAAAACCCTAAATCCTAAGCCGAAACCAAACCAAATCCCAACACCCCTTTTATTTCATTTTTGACCCATTTTAAACCAACCTAGCATCCTAGCACCTCTATGACCTCACCACTATGTCACCAAGCAGCCACCCAAGTACTTTACAAGCACTTTACAAGCACCTCCATCACCACCTTGGCCACCAAGTTGCAAAATTACCTCCTTGTCACCCTTTGTAAATCGAACCACCTCCACACCCTTCTACCATTTAAAGCTACACTCCTAGCTCTCCATACTCATCACCTAACATCCCTTAGTCACCACTCTACCCACACATTGGCCACTACTCCAAGAAAACATGGGCACTAAGGGTTTTCACCCCTATATAAGCCTAATCTAAGCAACCCTTCCAAATCATACCTCAAATCTTCATCACAAACATAAATGGAGTTCTAGATCAGCCAAGGAAGAAGTAGAAGGTCCCTAAGATCATAATACAAGCCAATAATCAAGAGAAGGAAGGTCTTGAATCCATATCTAGGCGTACGAACCCGAAAAACCCATTTCGACCCATTTCTAGCTCAAGTAAGCTTAAATCTTGTTAAGTAAGCTCATAATCTGTTTTATAATGTTCATAATACTCTTAAGATCATATATAAACTCTTGTTTGAAGCCTTGAATCCTCAAACCCATGCGTTTTTGGTTAAAACCCTAAAAATGACCCGTTTTGATTTTCTAGCTAACAAATCCTTTTTCTAAACTTTTGTTACATTAGAACATCTTATTTTAGCTTATTCTAATAAGCTATAACCTGCAAATATCATTTGGAACCCTAAAATAAGCTTGCATGGCTTTTTGGACTTGATTTGCAAATGTTTTCATGCATAGGGGTATATATCGTAACTTTCTGAAATTTATAACTAGAGGGGCTGAAAATGTCATTATTCCAAAGTTATAACTATAAGGACCTATCTTGCCAAGTTTCAAAGTTAAAGGTTTAAATTATATATACTTTATATATAAAGGACTAAACTTGTAAAAGTTTATAAATTATATAGTACACATTTTTGTATTCTTAAAAGATATAAAAATATAATATTTTTATATAAATTATAAAAATATATATTAATATTATAAAACTCGATTTTATTAAAACCCGACACATTTATCGTTATTAATTATCGATCGACGCATTATAAATCAATTATGTTATATATTTAACGTAATTTATCATCGACTAGCTTTTGAAGAAACTTAAAATCTTATCGTATCACGTTACTAGGGAATTTCATATAAGGGGTTTTCATTTGAGTATACGTTCTGACGAGTTTGCTGGGTTTACAGATTTAAATTGCCCTAGACTCCTAAAACGATACTTTGCATGACTCTGAGTTATTTAGCCGAACAAGTGATACATATTTCCATAATTTAATAAATCAAAATTGTATGTTATACTCCGTTAAGTTTTGAAATATCAAACAATCAACACTAAAGTATTGACATATTACCCCAGGTTGTGTGACGAAGCCGTTACTTTCACTTGATATACTTTTGCCATCAATAAGATTTTCCCTGTTAAGGTGAGTTCATAGCCTCACTTTTAAATCTCTTGAATATTTCATAAACCCGTGAGGGGATACATGCTATAAACCATGAATACAAGTGTTCTTCAACTGTATGTTATCTTGATATATTCATTGCTTATGTTGTCTAAGTCCCTTTATGCAAAAGAACCCAACATCTTGGATATTAGTCACTTGCGGTGAACGCAAATATTGTGGATAGGCTTTTGGGATTGAGAATCCCGTTTGTGTTAGACGAGTAGGTAACCAAAACTATATATTTGAAAACTCATAGGTATAAGGCATTACCTACCACATGGGCCATATATTATTATATATATATGATCATTATTGATATATACACAAGTCAGTTTGGTGTCATGAGCTTAGACGCAATAGTTTTCTATAATATTGTACTACATTGCAATTATTCACTATGGGTGTATAACAGCGTAACCCATGTTTATTGATAACTTGTATTCAACTTTTTAATATAAACCTATGAAGTTCTCTCAACCATTCGTGTTGATCTTTGTAGCATGTTTTTTCTCAGGTAAATGAGCAACTTATGAACGGAGTGGCACAGACTTGAGATGGTTAAATGTTATAGTTGAAACTTTATGTTTATTGATTTTGGGACCTCTCTTTGTAAAAACTCTATATGAATAAATGAATGATCTAAAATTTTCCAAAACGTATCTTCATTCGTTTTTCTCTGATTTCATGACTGGTGTACTATGAACTAATACCCCCAGATTAGCTGTCGCTGCTATATTTTATAAAAATGGGGTGTATAGAAAATACAGATTTTATCATTCTCTAAACGGTGCGTCAACTATTGAAGGAGTTGAAGTATTAACGTATATTTTCAGACCCTGATGTTCGCGACATGTTGTTCCAATATAAACTATGGACGCGCTAAACTGTAAGGGGTGTTCGCGGTTCGGTTCGGTTCAGTTAGTTAGAAGATTTAAACTATCCGTCGCGGGGCGGGTAATTAATTTTACTATCCGAAACCGAACCGTACTAGGCGGGTAACCGGACATGCGGGTAACCAAAGTGAGCGGTTACCCGCGGTTCAGGTCACGGTTAACCGTCTTTGACTTTTAATCGAGTTTAACCATATAAACAATAACATGGTATAGAACATAAAATGTATTTCTAGTAAAATTAAATGACATTGAATTTAAAAGTCATATAATACTTATTTCGTTACAATAATTGCATTCAAATACTCATATATAACATATTAACAAAGAAATATTACTCGACTTTTATAGATTACGATCACATTAATCAATTTTCACACATAGATTTTTACAAAAATGTTTACATTAGGAGTTAAAAAGTCATTATACAATTAAAGTATTGCAATAATCAGTTAACAGTTGTACAATTATTTGAATATTAGTTAAAAAACAATCATGTGTAATATGCACGGTTCGGTTCGGTTAACTACGGATATCTAAAAGTGAAAACCGAAACCGAACCATGATAAACGGGTTTTTTCGGTTTCGTTTTTTTTCGGTTTCGGTTTCGGGTTTTTTCGGTTTCGGATTAAACGGTTCGGCTCGGTTCGTCGGTTTCTCGGTTTTTTTGAACACCCCTAGCCACTAGTCTCATCCTTAGTAGCTAGAAATAAAACCCATGTAAACCTACTGTAATCATTTGTGACAACTAGGCAATACATTTGTAAAAAAAAGGTTTTTTTTTTCTTTAAAAAAAGACTAGCTGGATTAGCCATCAAACGTCTTTTTTTGTTTTTCTTTTCAAAACATTTCCTACCGTTACACTAAAAAAATTACGAACTATACCGCAAGGCGTCGACCTTAATAAGCCAGAGGGGTTCCTCATCGCGGCCATAGGCTAAAACGTGCCCTATGGCTTAAAAAACAACTTTTTTTCAATTTGTTGTGTAATGTTTTTTTTAGAGGAATTTATTATGTAATGTTCTTTTATACGTCTATGAATTTTCTAATATAATGGCTTTTCTCATTAAAAATTAAGAAAAGCAGATTCAAGTATATTCATGACACCAGATATCACCACCGCTTAGATAAAATTTGTTCGGAATGTTATTTTAGTATCACACTTGACAGGCGATTGTTCCATTGCGATGTAGTTCCGCTCACTTGGTGCTCCAAATGACCAAAATTTATTTTGTTACTTGTCATGACTACTAAAAAATTGTGATAACTTACATACCATGTCTAAAATTATCGACAATTACCTACATATTTCACAATTCAGACAAATTACCAATAGAAAATTATGATCGTGAAAACTCCATTGCGAATATCTAGTAATCACCGATAATTTAACAACATATTTCTAACGCACCTTGACCTTGTAAACGTTGGAAAATAAATTTCCATCTTTTTTAAAATTTATTTGAGACAATTTTTGACTTGATATGACATGCCTTGCACGTAAAATGTACATTATTGCCATACATAGTACCATGGGTAAATTAAAAATGGAATGTGGCGGGTAACCCCTCTAAAGTTGGGACCCAAAACATGCATTGCATATATACCATATGTATGGTAGTTATGTAGTAACGTAAATGCAGCCTCCAATGGTTTGGTGAAGTTCAAATGCTACCAAATTTTGGTTGCTCATTTTCTTACTTCTAATCAATCAATGGAGGTAGTTTCAGAGCTTAGGTGGCCTTTTATATGTAATTCTACACTGTACTTTTTAATCTAGAGGAAAAAACTCATATTATGTACCCATAATGTAGCCATTTTTAAATATGGATTTCATATATGTGTATCATTCAACAAGTCATCATAGACAGTACAGGGATTGATTGTCAATTATAAATGACAAAAACTTCCCTATCCGCACACTTGCTTTCTATAAAAAGTTTAGACTCATGAATATGGCGGGAATATATTAGTTTTGGTACACACATCAATTACCAGGTTATTTCATATAATTAAAAAGGTATACATGACATGACATACTGTAAAATGGTGAATAAACATGCAAGAGTTCATTACATTACATATAATATATGACATCAATAAACTGGTTTTACCTTATCTATTTTTATTGGGTTGAGTTTAAGACATTGAAGTCTAGTCAAGTACAGCTGTACATTGGCCACTGCTTTTAAGATCACTACATCAAAAAAGAACAAACTAGGAAATTGGCATGAGTAAATATGTCCGTGAATGATTTTGTTTTTTAACTTTTGAAAATGAGTAATTGTGAATATAAAAACTATCTATTGGCCCGCTCAAGCCGTTGAATAGAATATTACCAAACTTGCACACCATTCTTTTATTTTATGTACGTATTTGTGTATGGCATTTGTGCATGGGCATGTTAAATCTAGTATCCTTAGCCTATATAAACCCCCTATTGTCTTCCTACTTTGAACCATCTCTAAGCCAAATACCATCTCTTAAAATGGCTAAAACCCTTCAAGCAATCATGGCTCTCATTCTCATCTTCAACATTCTCATGGCCATTGTGGTGGCAGGACGTGATATCCCAAACCTTAAGGAGCACGATGACGTGAAACAGCCAGAGTCGTTCATCAAACATGATCGTGGATACCTAATCCCGGGTATTGGTCGCTTTATCAAACCAAAATGCAAAAAGGGTGTCAATCCCTTCACTTATAACCCCATCACTGGTGGCCAGGATGGTGGAATCTTGGGTGGTGGGCAAGTGCCTAGGTATGGTAGTGTTGGTGGTGGAAGAAGCTATGTGCCTGGTGGTGATGATACATTTGTTCCGAACCCTGGTTTTGAGGTCCCTACTCCAGGAAGTGTTGGCGCTCCTCCTGCCCCCGCGAGGGGTTAAATTAAGGGTGTTCTAGCTTTGGATTCAATATAATGAATGTGTATGGTCTACAACACTTATTGTGGTAGTAATGCTGTATGTTTGGTTTATGTTTGAATCTTTATATTTTCCCAGAATTGTAACGAGTGATTCATGTTGTAAGATCATTTTGAAATAAATATATAGTTTCTCATTGCTAGTTATAATATCTGGTATACACAGTGACGGACCCAGGAATATGGCTTGTGGGGGGCAATTTTTTTTTTTTTTGCAATGGCAACAAAATGTGGAAGAAAAAACTAAGATCGAAATGATAAATCGAGTATTTTTAGTTAGAGATAAGGATTTATAAGATTTTAAAGTGTTGAATTTGGGTTTTAGTACGTGAGTGGGGGGAAATTTGAATCTCGAGTGGGGGGCACTTTCGAAAAAAAGGTCAAAATTACACTAAATTTTTGACTTTTTCGACGAGCCATGGGGGGCACTTGCCCCCTATATTTAAACAATAGATCCCTCCCTGCTTACAGCATACAGCTTACAGCTAGTTTTGCCAAACATACCCTTAGTGTTTGTAGCTTGGTAAGAACAATAGTAAGATAATAATGGAATTCTTATCACACTAAGAGGGAGGGGTATGGTGGCGAGGGGCTTCGCCACTTCCCTCGTCACCATACCGAGAGTGCTCGCCACCGGCCAAAAACCCACACCCTCGCCATCTATACGACGAAACAAAAAGACAAAACTCACATATATTAAACCGTTGCAAACCAACGGATACATTTTCAAAATAACACCCCATTTTACCATTTTAACACACACTTCTCTACAACAATATTATTATTACTCTAAACATTTAATTTTCTTCTCCAAAAAAAAAATGTCTCAACCACCAAATGAACAAAACCCGGGTTTTTTTACCCATCTTCTCCAATCCAACCAATACTCATCTTCGCCAAATCAATCGAATCCGTCTACCCCAAGTTCCTAACACTTAAACTCGTCGCAACCGTTTCCCCCTTATGGAACGCAAATGTCACCGCCCGAACATGCTTATCAATCACAATTGGCGTATCATCAAAATCAACAATATGGATTCCAAGGTTACACGAATCTAAGAAATACGCAACCATACTTTTTTCCACAACAATCATCACAACCGCCATTTTTTCACAACAATCATCACAACCACAAAGTTTTCCACAACACTCATCACAACCACAATTTAAAATACCTCAAGCCCAAGAACCCCGTGAACCTAAGCGAAAACAAAAAAGGACGAAGAAACAACCAGTTATCGAATTGGACGAGGGCGATGAAAATGAAGATATGGAAACAAGGCGACTCAATATCCGTTGGAATAACAAATAAAAATCTTGCTAACCGAGGCTTGGATCGAGCACTCGCAGGACGAAATCTATTGGAACAAGATTTTTAACGATTTCCACGACCGAACAACAGGTCCGGCGCGTACCAAAAATATGTTGACGGGGAAATGGACCCGAATGCACAGTGATTGCCAACGGTTTAATGCTTATTACAAACAGGCAAATCGGAAAAGCGGGGAAAATAAAGCTGACTTGATTGAGACTGTGAAGACGGTGTACTTGGAGCGAGTTGGTAAAAAATTTCAATACCTTCACATGTGGAAAATTTTGAAAGAGTACCCCAAATGGGATGCGGCGGAGCCGATTGATGGAGATAATCTCCAAGAGGTGTTTGGTCCGGATAAAAGAGAGCGTCCCGCCGGCAAACAACGTGCTGGAAAAAAATGAAAATCGATTGAAACATCAAAGAGCACCGGGGGAAGCCAATCGGAGTCTGTATCGTCACTTGTTTCTCAAGATTATAGACGTAAATGCTATGCTGCTCAAAGAGCATACGAGGTGCAGATGGAAAAAAGATTTAGCTATCAAGAAGTGTGAAGAGATGAAGTTTCTCATGATCGATACTTCGAACTTGCCGCCTCATAAACGAGCCTTCATTGAAAGGCAACAAGCTGAAATAATGAGGAAATATCAAGATGCTGGTGCAGACGATTAGTTTCTTAATTTTATGTTTTTATGTTTCGTATCGTTTAATTTCCTTATGTTTTGTATTTTATTTTATGTTTTTTTTATGTATTGTATTTTTTATTTGTGTGAAATAAACTATGTTTGTGTGAAAAAAATTGAAAGAAAAAAAATAGTTAGTGGTGAGACACAAATAAAGAGGTGAAGGTGTGTTATGAGTGAATGGGTATTTTTGAGTGGTAGTGAAAAATTGATGTGGCAGCCTGTGGGGCCCGTTTTGTTTTGTGGCTTAAGCCACCACAGCCCACTCTCTAAGTGAGGAACTCTTTCTTTCTAAGAAGGCCACGTAAGCTCCTAAAAAGAGGACACGTGTTATGAAAAAATAAGAAAAAACCACGTTGGTGCCAACTGTTGCACACTGTTGAGGTCTTCACTCTTCACTCATTTTATACTTCTTTACATCCTTAAATGGTTTTTATTTTCCACACTCAATAAATCATTTCTTCTAAATTTTCTCCCATCCATGCCTTCAAGGTACAGTTGCTCCTTCACCTTCAATTCTTCCATTTTTTCATATACTTATTAACTTGCAGGTGCGTTAACGACTAACGATGATGTTTTTGTTTTTGTTTTTGTTTTCATTTTCAATTTTTCATTTAGGTATTGTTGTTGCAGTTATGTTGATACTGATGTCCATGTGGCAAGGACGACGTGGTGACTGGACTTCTCCACGTATATTATAGACGATGGTGGCGGTAGAAGGAAACTAAGCCTCAAACGTTTATATTTACTTGCCTGTTGTAATAGTTTGTTTGGTCGTTTTTATTTACCAAATTTTAACCCACTACATCTTTTAACCTTCTTTCCTCTACTCACTTGGCA